>JASAND010030867.1:0-10021 GCA_030248195.1 Trissonchulus latispiculum
CAGTATCAATATCAAAACATGCAAATTGTTTATCCAAAGTAGCTTGAAGATTAGGATCAGATGTGTATACTTGTGATATTTCGGATATTTCGAACACAGAATTAGCTCAATTTCATTTGGAAACTTGGTTGGAAACTTTGGATACTATGTGGTTTCCGAAAGACAACCTCAGTTCTGCTTCAAAGCATCTTACTTGGTTGCCTGTAGCAAAGATCGACAAAACGCTAGGTTAGAGTTATAGGAGTTAATTTGTAGCCTAATTTAAATATCAGCTGTCAACACTAAACTTTCCATGGCCTTCCACGGAAACACATCAAGAACAGCTAAAGTCAAACTTTTATGCAAGTTCTAGAAAGAGATAAACTTTGAAAGTTAAGGTCAAAGTTACTGGTTGTTAATTTCTGCAACGATATAATTACTTGTTTGTGACAAAAAGCCAACTGCACTTTCTATGTTATTAAGGAAGCCACAAATTTCCACTCATTTTGATAATGTTTTTGGTAGAAATTTGCAAGGGTTAAAGCCGTTTACGTTGTAATTAATGGTTTTAACCCATTTGACGAGCTTGCTAATCCAGGCCAACAAGTATCTTATCCATTCAATGGGGATCTGATGAATTTCCGATAAAGAGAAGATTAGCAGATTATAAGTAAATCTGTGGGTCCGGCTTCCGGAACCCGCTTGCCTTTGTGAACGTGAACGACGATCCTTAATTTTTTGGTAATTCGATTCTTGTAATCTCGGATGTAGGCTACCGCACCGTCCAATTATTGATCTCAAAGAGGTCAACTGCCCAGCAGATAAGACATATTCATTTAGTTTCTTCTAAGTTGCTCAATTTATCACTGCCCTGATAATCCTGGTAATGCCTTCAGAAAGACTTTTCAACACCCAACCTTGCCAAGGTATTCAGCGGTTTTTAAAGACAAGCTTAAGTTGATAATTTTGTCATGCTTTACTAGAATAGTAATTATTCCAAAGGGTCAAAGTTCGCTTAATATTTCATTATTGTAACTTGATTTTAAATTTCACATAGGTTCTTAAAGCAGAAAATTAGTGGCTAATGGGATAAAGTAGTCCAAGGCTAAGTTAAGCAAGTAAATCAGTGACTGTGTATTCTTCATAGATTAACAGCCGGTTCATTTTATTTGTAGACTTCTGCAGTATTTGACATTACTCGTGAATTGAATATTAGATCTATATGCTGTACTTGTAAACTCTAGTTATGATTGTAGTAACTTTATCTATCTGCACAGTATCATCATCATTATCAATTGTCTTAATATTCTGTGATCTTTGTAATCCAGTCTTATATCTTATCTCAATAAACTTTGTGTGCGTGGACAACTTGACTATTCGCTGATTTCCCCGATAGTAAGCTTGCCAGATTTAAAGTCTCATTCTTTCACAAGGCGCGATTGCCTTCCAGCTACGGCGCGATAGCCTTCCAGTCAGACAACCTCAGGAGCAAAATCAGAGTCAAATATAGTAAGTTTTATTCTGGAGCTAAAGCATCAGGATTTGGAGCCAAGAACTCATCATCGTTCAACAGCGAGGGAACAGAGCAAGTGCTGACCCCTCTTGCTGATTTGCTGCTCACCAGTGCCTCAAACGAACTCACTAAGAAGACCCCTACAAAGGTTGGCAACAGGGAATTCCTGATTCTGGAAAATCACCTTTCAGGAATCCAGTGTCTAAGTCCGCTTCGTTAAGCGGACGTGGTGACTTTCCGTGTAATCGAAGTGGCTTAAAGTTAAATTTAATATAATCGAAAGTTTATTTTTGTCCATTTTGAAATCCAGATTTTCGTAACTTCATTACACATGTCATCGACTGGCACTCCTTTGATCATTAAATGTCTGATCCTGATCTTTTTGGACGAGAGAAGCTTGTTAAAAATGATATTCCGAAACAGAAAAATCAACATCCTTATGACACATACAAAATACAGTACAATTATGATTTACTTTGATACAATTTTCGTCAGCTTAAACACACCTAAAATTTGTCATTTCTGAGCGATTTTTGCCAATTTTTGTGCTTAAATTTTTAAGCCGTTACAAAAAATTTCAAAACTATGCCTTCCCTGCCCGCCCATAAAGCCGAGCCTCCCACAACATTGAATAAAAAGCTAATACGGTGATGTTGCAGAGCAAAAATTGAAAGTATGCAAATTCCGAAAGTTCTCTCCTGGTAAACAAAAATGTATGCAATGGTGAAATATATGCAAACTAAGTTACAAGGTCTCTAAACGTCAAAAATGACGAATGAAACGAAACATCCGAAATGAAGACAAAATTAAAAATTCTCGGAAAAATTCGTGTCTTAAGAAAGCTCTTAGCCAGCTGAGTAAAAGTTAGCATGCGGGCAAAACTCAAAAATCTGATAAAAAAGGAGTTTCTACGTTTGCTTGAGGCGCAAAATATATGTTTCAGGAGCAAAAGGTACCGATACGCTGAAAATGCAAAATATTCAAAAAGGAAGTACCGTATCTATTTTAAAGTCTCCTAAATAATAATAGTGGAGTTTTCTACACCTAAAATTGTGAACAAACCAGACTGGTGGTTAAAGCAATCCCTGTTATGCCGACAAACGAGCCGTCCAGAATGATTGGATTTAGATTCGGCCTCTCCAAGTGGACTTCCGTTATTTGATGAGCTAAACATTGAGCAATTCTAACTTAAATCTATGCCTACAACGGTTAACAAATGCTGGAGAGACCTAGAACACGCCTAAGAGACCTACAAGACCTTAAAAAGATCTAAAAATCAGGGGAATCCGGAAATTCTTTCAAATATCCTCAAAACCCTATTTTTGTTAGTTAACTTTTGAAGTATTGGGGTCAGCAGGCCATAATCCTAAAGAGGCGATTTTGGGGTACCGTTTTCTGGTTGTGTGAACAATACCACTTTTTGACCCAAAATTTCGACAATGCGAATAAGCAAACGTCCGTAAAAATAGCGTAGTCATAAAGTTTAATCTGAGCTCAGTCCAACGCTATAACATTATCGTGGCTACGACTTAATTGCCCCCGTAGCGAAATGTTTAAACAATTTCCTTTTTAGCTGGTTTTTGGCTAATTTACACTGGTTGCGGCAAATCAATGCGACATAGCACAACTTATCAAATCAGCTGAAATAGGGAAATTGTTTAAAAATTTCGTTGTTGTGGCAATATAAGTCGCAGCCACAAAAACTACAGCGTTGGACTGAGCTCAGATTAAACTCTATGATTACGGTATTTTTACTCATGTTAGCTAGATTCGCATTGTCGAAATTTATGGGTAAAAGGTGGTATTTTTCGAAAAAATCTATTTTCAAATTTTTAAAAAAAACCCATTTGAAAGCTGGCAAAAAGCGGTCCTGAAAAGACGTCACAGAAAATATATACATTGCTCAGTAAAAATATACCGCTAATCAGTATAAACAAAACAATTTCGCTCCCTATATTTTATGGTCAAACGTTAGAGACCTAAACTCTGTTTCATACATCAAAACCGGATTGTCATTCACTACGCTAAGCGCAAGAGGGAGAAATTCTTTAAAACAAATAGTCTGATTCGTTGTTTCTGGTTTGGAAACAGCCAATTAGAAGAAAGTAATCCCAGTAACGCTAACCTAAGAGCATTTCTAGTCACGGAATTCAGTTCTATACGGATAGTTCACGAAAGATAGCTCTCTTACTTTATCTCACTCTATCAATCCATCTCTCTATCATTCTCTCCCTCTGTCCTATTTCGATTTGGTTTCATTTCCCAATTGTTACTGTACTGTCGATTTCAATTCACTATTATTACTGATTATACATTCAATATTATTTCCCTATTATTACTGTAACTTCGATGCGAGGCATGCGATACCACCGTAGTTATGGTAATGATGGAACTTAACCTCATCTATGGTAATTACTTTACATGCTACGAAAGATGATTAGATTACATTAGATTAGATTAGATTAGATTAGATTAGATCAAATTAGAGGGCATGCGGTAAAATGCATCTACTTCGGTATGCGCACACCTTACAAAATTACAATTTTTACGCAAGGCTAACGCAGGGCTATTAAAGCCGTCATACAACGGGACGGATGTTTCTGGATTACTCAGATATATTACTCAGAAAAGACCCAATTTTTCTGGATATTTGAAGTTTATTGCCTCCGGCTAGACAGTGCAAATTTGCTCAGTAACTTGTTACGAACTCAATAAACAAGAAATAATTGAGACTGACCAGAAAATAAATAGGAATAATATTTGAATGATAGGAAATATGCATACAGTAAAGAACTGTTTTGTAAGGTGTGCGCATACCAAAGTAAATGCTTTTCAGAAACTTGAAACTTTGGAAGGTGCGCGCATACCAAACAATCACCGAAATTGGTAACCATACACTGTTACAGTCACCGAAATTTCTACAGTCAAAAATACGTCGCCGAGTTACAAATCGATTGTTTTCTTAGAGATTTGAATAAAACCGACAATAGTAACGCTTAGTTACTTAGTGCCCCAGTGCGTCCGGGCGTGTATGTTTGTGTACAAGTATGTGCGAGAGAGACTATGGTATTATGTCAAGGTTTCTGTTAAGGTACTGGTATCGTCTTGTGCAGTGCTTTTGTCGTGACTTTTTGAAACGCTATAACTTTCGCAATTTTGGGAGTTGGAAAGAGCTTTATACATTGTTTTAAAGCTTATAATCTGTACATTAGCATGAGCTTAAGAAACTAGCAAAATTGACAAAAAATAGCAAAAAATGCCGACATGCTGACATCTGACAGACTGAATATAGACCAAAACTTTTCAACATCGATTTCTCAAAACTGTAGAATCGGCAAAAATTTCTTCTTGTGCCGTAATATGAAGGACATGTGGGCCGACGGACATTTTTTTTGGATTTGGCTCAACAAGTCTCAATACTGCAGAAAATACAGCAAATGCGCGATGACACGAAATTTCGCAAATTTCTATTCAGTTTTCTCGCAACTGGAGCTGTTTTAGTTCAAACCAAGAAAAATGTCCCTCCGCCATAGGGCGAATTTTCATTCAGCCAAAAATCACGCGAATCCATAGGGTAGTTTTTGAGAAATCAATGTTCAAAACAAAATAATCTAAATTTTGCCAAAATGGTTTTTCGGCGAATTCTCCAGCTTAACGCAACTAACTCCAGTGAACAGGTATTGATAAAATGCGCAGTTGGACGGTGTATCGATTGAGTATAAATAAGCCAAAGTTGTCTGTAAGATTTGGCAGTAATGTTTATGCAGAAGTTTTCAGTTTAACGTTGAAATCAAAGCTGTGAATCGAGTTACGCAAGGAACGGTTGAACTCTGGCACTTTGGGACCAGAAATTGTCCTAAGCCAAACAACTCTGCATTTATTGTATCTTTTCTGTTCAATGATCAAATTATTGAGATAACCGTAAATATGATCTAATGAAACAGGCAGTGAATGGGCCACCAGAAACAGGCAGAAGTACAAGATTAGCTGAACTCAGCCTTTCAGTTCAAGATAGTGCCGATGTGGAATGTATGCTACACAAGTACGCTTTAATCGCGATTATCTGCACAATAGTATAGGAAATCGCTCGAAATTTTACATTCTGCATGTTTACTTCCAAAAGTTAGAAATAGCATCAAAACTTTTAAAACTTCGCTTTAAATTTAGCAAGCAAGCCTAAAACGTTTTTCAACAGTTTCGACACTGCAAGTTCGTACTTAACATCCGAAAGCCGAGAGTGAATAATGGTTGCTGCGTTCGATTCCCGATAACTATGTATTATTGGGTTTTAAAGCATTTGATCCAGGTGCGAAGTCGACAGATCTCCTGCCTGAATAGTTAGTCATGCCTTTGGAAAGATACTTGTGATTAGCCCTGTTCGGATCAGTATCAGTGAAGTATTTGGAGCTGGAAGATCTCAGTTGACTCAAGTTGACTCAGTACAAGTGGAATCAATAATTGGATCCTATAACTGTAGGTGTTCTAGTCTATTTGGAGTGAAACAGAACATTTAAGAGACAAGTTTTACTGGCATCAGAATCATTTGTGGTGTTTAAAATCAACCATAAACAGAGGAAACTTTTGGTGAATCAGGTCAGTTTTGACTTTAGGTCAACGAACCAGTGAACTCTATTTTACTTCCAAATTTACTGAAAATGATGCTCTCTACTTTCATCGATCAAATGGGGTTGGTACCCTCTTTTCTCTGCTTTAAAGCTCAGTTACGTCTTTTTGTTCTAATCAATTGATAGTTAAGAAACGAAAGAAGTCAGATCTAAACTAATCTGAACTTTAAACTAAGTGTTTAATTTTAAGCGGTCATCTCCTGATAACTCCCCCATCTCTCCTAACCTTGTATTATCTGATCCTCTTGAAAATCAGCTGATCTGCAGGAACCTCTCCGATAGCTATCTCTATAGTGGGCTGTGGCGTCTTCGTGACTACATTACAGCAACTGGGAGCTCACCCAAGGACCGACCCCACCCCAAATTGTATATCAGCTAATTATTGTCATCAGTTAATACTGGTTTCTTAGTCCTTTGGTACTGTAAAGGACAGATAAAGAGTGCACCAACAAAACACTCACGTAAAGCATATAGGACACGAATTATTGAACTAAGTATCGAAGTTGAGTTATAGTCGGGTTAGAGGAATATCCATAACCTGGAGAAGAGCTCAGACCTTTAGCTGAACAAGCGTAAGCCGGCATAACTTTTTGGGGTAAACCAAATTATCTAATTTCACCCAATAGAGTCTAGCAACTCTGGTATGTCGACTGTAAACAGCAATTGTCAATATACTTGTATTTATTTCGTCATTATTATAAAGTATCTTTAATACTCTCGTTATTATGGTTATCCAACAGTCTGCCAGTAATTATAATAATCATATTAAACAGATTGCAGTGTTTAAAACGAGACTGTGGACTAGCAACATACAGATCCGGTTGTGATCTTCCGCTGAATAGTAAGTTTTCTCAGATCTCAATTAGAGATCTGATTAGAGCCTCTCACAGAAGAGAAGATTTCAGTTTGAGCCTTTGATCTGCGAGTCAAGGCCCTCAATTTGATTTCGGCAGTGAACAAATAGAACGAGTATCGACCCCTTCTCGACGTTCGCTGTTGACTACCGACTAAACGAACTCACAGTAGTACCCCTAACCAGGTTGGCTGTAGAGATCACCGATTTTGGCAAACTACCTTTCGGGAATCTGGTACATAGGTTTGTCTAACCAGACAAACGCGATATGCTTTCTTTATCCAAGAATTCTGAAACGTTTAGCACAACTTCAACACTGAAGATAACTCCCAAAGCAGTGCATAAACTACACCTGTCTGGTGTTTTTCAGCATATGGAGATAATGCCTATCTTGAATAGTGATGATAATGATAATATAATGATAATCTTGAAGTCAGGGGTCTACTCGAAAGCAATAACTTTTAATTATGTTGGTATTTGTGAAAAATAAAACATCGCGCACATAAACGGACCGCTGCTCATCTCAGTATCTCAGATCTCAGTATAAAGCTGCTATTTTTTGACCACGCTCATCCTCAATATCTGTGCCATAAGGTAGGCCAACCGAACAATGTTGGTTCAAGCAAGAGTGTATAATAGGAAGAGTAAGACACTCAGTTCTTAATAATAGAATAAGCTTGCAATATGCTCCAAACATTAAAGCCGAAATCTCGGGGCGGCTTCTCAGCGTGTAAACATACAACGCTGACATTTTTCAAAAACGCGCGATTTTGCCAAATTAAATACAATAACTTCAGCTAACACAGTCGTACAACAATAATTTTTATATTATATGTTATGTTATTATTATTAACAGACTTAACTTAAGGGGGGTCCACCATGA
This sequence comes from Trissonchulus latispiculum, assembly GCA_030248195.1. Taxonomy (NCBI): domain Eukaryota; kingdom Metazoa; phylum Nematoda; class Enoplea; order Enoplida; family Ironidae; genus Trissonchulus; species Trissonchulus latispiculum. Next base: position 7,854 of record JASAND010030867.1, read on the forward strand.
AAAAATTTGTAGTCACGGATTTCGCTCATTTTTACACATAATGTAGCCACACATGTTGTGCGTACCAAGATTAAATATTGAGTTGTTTCATCCATGTCTCCGCGAGTTACGAGCTATCATGCTTGCAATTGTAATAATGGGCGAAACGAGGGTACTGCTTGAGACTAAAGCAATTTTCCTTAAACAGTCTTCGATTTTGGAACTTCAATGGGCTGTACATTTGAAAATTGATCTAAAGAACTAATTTTGCCCCGGTGTTGGCAGGCTAAACGTGATTTCATGCATTTCTAACGACTTTTAGGGAGCAGCAAAGCAAATGTTTAGGTTAAATCACAAAACCCTTTAACAGCCATTAACTTCAATTTGGTGCATTTGCGGACCATAGCCCAGGAAGAGAAAATGTTCCCTGCATTAAGAGCTTTCGATTGATGTCAAATTTGTCATGTTTTGAGAAATTTGAAAAAATCGATATTTTTGCTATATGGGTGCCAGTCCGACAGATTGGGATGCAGCGACCACGTTGTGCTACTTAGCAAGAATAATTGTAGTCGACATGAACTGCAGCCACCAGAAATAACGTGAAACGAGATATTTTGGCATTTGGTAGCTGCTGATTGCAATGGTCTCACGTAATAGGCAAAAAATCGAAAAAATCCAAAATTTTGGTGAAAAACCAAATTTTTAATGTCAAGAAATCTCGAAACTGGGCAAAGATTATAGGCATCATTTGGTATCGTTAGAAACGTCTATTTATATACTTTGATTTGTTCGAATTAGATTTTTGATTTAGGCCTTTGAATTTTTGTAATGCTTGCTCAAAGTTACAACCTCCCAGTTTCCACTAACGAAAAACGTCAATTTTCGCAGTCAGCAAGATTCAAAAATTATTTTAAAAATTTTAAAGGCCTAACTCAAAAATCTAATTCCAACAAATTAAAGTATACAAATAGACGTTTCTAATGATACCAAATTATGCTGATAATCTTTGCCCAGTTTCGAGATTTTTTGACACTAATCAAAAAATTGAAACTTTTCCAGTTTCCTATGTTTAACACATGAGATCTCAACTTTGAAGTGAAATTACTCATTAACCGTAAAAGATCCGACTTTAATTTCAAAAACTCGTTAAAATATACCAATCGGAGAACAAAATATGTGAAAATGAGCAAAATCGGAGATGGTCGAAAAATCGGCCAAAAATGGACCCCCCCCTTAAGGTGCTGGTATCGCTTTGTGTAAATTTGACCCTATAGGCTTTAATTCTTTATGAAAGTGGATGAAACTTTCCAAATATACTATTTCGGTGCTCTTTAACATTCTGGGACCAGTCCCGCATTTCTAGGTGCAAAGATAAGATATTTTTGGTTTTTGCCATTATTCTCTCAGCACATAGTCGAGACACCAGATTGGTTGGTATGGCTGGAAAGAGGGCACCAAAATGAACATTTTTGCTTTTACAAATCTTGAGCTATCTCTAGTGGTTAAGTCAGTATAAGCAAAGAACTATTTTTGGGGTCCAAAAATGGCCGTTTTCGAGAAAATCAGTTTTTTTCAAAATTACTGCCAAATCGTACGGACAATTTTGGTTTGTTTATACTCGATCGATACACAGTCTCATTGCACATTTTATCAATACCTATTATCCGGAGTTTGCTGCTCTAAGCTAGAGATTTGGCCGAAAAACCATTTTGGCAAAACTGCGATTATTTTGTTTTGAACATCGATTTCTCAAAAACTACCCAATGGATTCGCGTGATTTTTGGCAGAATGAGAATTCGCACTACTGCGGAGGGACATTTTTCTTGGTTTGAGCTAAAACATCTCCAGTTGCGAGAAAACTCAATGCAAAGTTGCGAAATTTCGTGTCACCGCACATTTAATGGATTTTCTTGACCGTTAAGACCTGCTGAACCAAATCCAAAAAAATGTCCCTCGGCCCACATGTCCGTTATAGGTCGGCGCAAGAAAAAATTTTGGCCGATTCCACAGTTTTGAGAAATCGATGTTCAAAAATTTTTGGTCTATGTTCAGCCTGTCAGATGTCAGTATGTCAGAAAAGTTTCGCTATTTTTTGCGGATTTTTACTAGTTTCGTACTGTCACGAGAATCTACAGATTATAAGCTTTAAAATGATGTATAAAGCTCTTTCCAACTCCCAAAATTGCGAA
>JASAND010030868.1:0-100367 GCA_030248195.1 Trissonchulus latispiculum
CGAATTTAAGATCGAGCAGCCCACACCGGCTGAAGTCGCGGAGATCAAAATGGACCGTTGGCCCGACGACCCGATCATCTATTGTCGGGATAACAACCTCCAGTGGATCCCACATAATGTTCCTGGAGATCCATCTGAGAAGAAGCTTCATCCTTGGGTGGCCTTGTTTCGAGACGAGGTCCTCAAGTGGATGCAGGCTAATGCCCATGATTCGCCACGGTTCCCATCGGACTTCATGGACACCATCTGGCAACGGATGTGTGCCCGCGACAGCCAATTGACGAACCACATGACGGCAGATCCACAGCCTGAACAGACCGGCTGTCGGACTGTTTGGCACTTGCGATGGGTCATCAAGGACTACCGTGATCGTCACGGGAAGCTGTTCAAGGGCTTCCCAGTCAACCGCGTGTCGTCGACTGCACGATGGGCCAATTGCTTGGCCATGGCAGCGTTGGTGCCCGAACTGTTCCGGTACCCGCACCTGATTCGGCGATACGAGTCCCAGCACTTCTACGTGACCCATATGCACGCTCGGCGTCTTCGGACCCGCTGCATGACGGTCCGTCAGGCCATGCTCGGATATCATCGGCCCAACGTCGAGGGCATCGCCAACGTGGACGAAGGCTATTTCCTGTGCTTCTATTTGGGGCCGGACTATGCCTTCTCCTTTATGCATAACCATCTGCCGCATGTGTCGTTGCCGGTAGAGCAGCTCGAGAACCAGGGTTTCCAGACCAAGGAACACCTGTATCAGGGACGAAAGGGCTGGTTCTGCCAGTCCGACGTCGTCATGGACACCGTGAGGGAGCATCCCCATCAAGATGGCTTTGCTATCAAGCGTAGCACTGACCAAGCCATCGCTGCGCTGCCCGCTTGTCGCATAGAGCGCTGGCAGTCGGGTCCAGATCAGCTCACCCAGCGGCTGATTATTTTCCACACTTTCTGTCAGTCGGTGGAAATGCAGGAGTTCCTGGTCCAGACCATCGGAAGTTATTACGGGAAGGCTTCCACGGATCCTTGGTGGGGTCTTGGTGTCCGGGTTCCTCGTGGTTTCAAACCCGATGATTTGACTTTCAACGGGAAGCACAACTTCCTGTTCAATACGAACAATTGGAACGGGCAAAACATCCAAGGGTCCCTTTACACCGAGGTGGGCCTTTGGTTCATGCAGGCAGGCCCTGACGAGCTTTGGGAGGACAGGTATAACCGTGTCCCACTGAAGGACGCTCGTCTGGCGGCCTATCTTGACGTCGTTCGTAAGCGCATTGAGGCGGCGGCAGAGCGTTTCAACCGAGGTCAGTCCGCCCCTCCGTTCTTTCGACAGGACGCACCGGCGGCCCTAAAGAAGCAGCCGATTGACTTGCCACCCAATTGGACCGGTGTCCATATCACCGGGTGCGCTCCACCGGGACAGGAGAAGAATACCTTCAGCCCATGTTTTGCCCTGACCATTTGGAATCCGTTGGAACCCCATCCCAACGACCATCACAGGTCCACAGAACTGATCATGCGGGAATATTGAGTGCGTCGTCATCGAGCCTCATGACCCATGGTCCGTTCATTCCATTAGCCATGACTCTTCGCAGTCCGGAAAGTCGTCTTTCCTGGTTGTGAAATCCTCTGATTGTGACTTTTCTGGCATCCGTGTGGACTTGACCCATGTCCAACCCACCATGATGACGGTTCATCCGATGCTAGACTTGGGCTTGACTTTATTTCCATTGATCTTCGGATCCTGATCACATATAGATCTTTGTTTTAGCTGTTGTTTTGACATTAGTTTTGCATAATTGAATATGTTATTTTGTATTTTAACTTACGAATCTGGATTCTTGAATCTAATATTGCGAATTTGGATTTTCTTGTTTTGATTAGTTTTTGAATTATATTATTTGTTACCTAGGACTAGTATCTCTGTGATGTGCAATGTGTACTTAAATTCTGTGTACGTACGTTTTCTTTGAATTCGTATTTAATCTCTTTGTCTAAATTGCCTTATGAACCTATATTCTCTATGTGTAATAGTTTTTGAGCCTGAATCTACTGTATTCTATGTGTTTAGTCTATACGAACTGTTAGTTTTGATAGTTGCGAACCTCGAATTTTCTTAGTTTTGTGAACCTGTTTCTCTGTCATAAATATGTCGTATATTAACCGTTATTTTCGTATTTTTCTACTAGTTTTATATGCCAATGACTTTTGCTCATAATATTTATAGTGCTTTATTTGAGAGGAATCATTCTATTTTTGTCTTAGTATACTGCCATGTATATGTATGCCTTATATTGTCGAAAAACCCAGTGACGATTCTCGTCATATGAAAATACAGAAATTTCGCCTAGGGAGGGTGGGGTTTTTCTTCCCATAGGACCTCCACCTAACGGTGTGTATTTTCTATGGTTACTTTATTATTATGATTATTATTATCATAGGCAGTTTGCCTTGTTGAGCGACGGCCTGATAAACCTTAGCTCAGCTTGGTTTAACTTAAATTTAATTAATATTTTATCTGAAAGTTCAACTTTTATTCTTTGTTAACATTTATTAACACACTCGTTTGACTATACATTCCAAAGGAGGGTAACTCCTCTTTCCCATGAGTTATCTTTGGAAAGTCATTTGTATTTTCATATTAAGTTACTTACACAATCCCAGTTTAATTCATACGGTTCTATTTTGTTACGTGTATTTTTGGCCAAACAAGTACTTATGTTTAATTTTTGTGCTTTAATTTTTTGACTGTTACTAGCGCTTCATAGTGCCTAGTATATGCTTATTTATCTGTACTATGTAGTATTTAGCCTCTTGTTTTTGTGTTTTTCTACACTTGTTAGAGTTGAGCTTAGGGCTTATGACTTGCAGTTGCATTGTACTAGTAGCATCATTGCTCTGTATGTACATGTTTGTTGAGAGTTCAGCTCACGTACCAGTTCGCCATTTGTGCAGTGATCCTCTCGGGAGTTCGGATGGCGAGCCCTGGGGAGATGTAACGGATCAAGGTTGGAATGGTCAACCTTTCCGTTGCTGGCGGTCGTAGCTAGGCTAGCTACCCGCTTGGCTTCCTATAATATCATCATGTGGGCTGGGACACGTTTGCAAGTCACGTAGCTCCCCCAACGTGTATGCGTGGGATTGGGTGGGTTCCCCCCCTCGTGACTTTGGGAGCTACGTGATTTGGGGGAAATTCTCAATAGGGGGCGCTCGTGGGAGGGTCCAACCCATACACTCGCTCCCCTATTCATTCAGTATTGTTCTGTCACTGTGAGCGCTTGCTCTTATAACGCTATTCTCCCCCTTTATTGCTGCATATTACGCCCTGTATATATTTGTCTCTCCCTCAGCTCTCCCCAGAGCCTTGGTACGTTGGCTGACCCCCGTCAGCCGCTGTAACTGTAAGTTAGTGTTTATAGTTTGTTTGTTTGTGTGACTGAGGGATCATCCCAGTATTTTATTGTGTCGTTATTATTATTATTATTACTAATAATACTTGTTGTTCTGTTTCTTATTAAAGTGTATTTAGCTAGGCTAAGTCTTTCTGAGCTCCTGCTAGGTAGGTAGTTCAATTCTGAGTGAGTGAGAGTGCGAGTCATCTCGCCCTTAGGATCGGACTATTTACTGCGTATATTGTCTGGCGAGGCTGTCCCGACCGTCTCCTGTAGTCGGTCTGTTATCCATCTGTGCCACGGTCTCCGCGTCCGCTTCGTCTGGGCGTGGTAACGGTGTTAGTACGTAGGTTAAACTACTAGCCCCGCTACACTAAGATGCTCAATCAACACAGAAAAACTTTGATGGACGATTTGCTTACCCAGATCCCGCAGAAGGCAAGGTTTATGACAGCTGTGATAGGTGCCGTTGTTGTCCCTACAGACAGGTGTTTCCAGCAGTTTCTCGGTTAGTTTGGCTTCAAACGGCAGATCATAGGCATCCTGAGCAATTGCAGTTTTGTACTGATCAGTTACAAAAGCACAAGAAGTGATATCTGGACTGCAGGCTGAAGCGTTGACTGGCCAAGAAACGGAAGCTGCCTTATTTTCCTGGCACCGTAGGCTTCTGGTTTCCCAACACCCGGTTGTTTTGTTCACACAGGCTTCGAATAGATCAACTAGGCAAAATTGATAAAAAGTGTGGTTACTGGAATAACAATAAAGTGGTTTGGGTGTTTTAATAACCACTATTTGCATACCTATTGCTAGTTGTTTAACCAGCGTGCCTGATGTTTTTGGGGGCAACTGAGGCTAGATAAGGATTTATTGCCTGTAACTGTTAAGCTGTTGCTTACTTAAATCCTAAGCCAAAATATTATGTTGAATATAAGTATTTAAAATAAAATCACCCAATATTTCTGACACAATCAAGATTACTATTTATGGACAAGCCTCTACAAGGCTCTGAATGTTAGACACAAGGAGCGAATTAATAGCCTGATAGTAACGGTTATTAATTTTCAATTTAAATACGGAACATACTCTTTTTAACACTTTCCAAGCAATCGTTTGTTATTCGTTTTAGAAAAACTGAGGCTTTCCCATCTAATTCATACTGGGCTAATTTTGGACTAATCTACTTTTCTTTTACAATTGCCCGATTTCAAAAAAATATCTCGATGTTCAAGCTAATCCAACTATATGTAACACATACCTTTATCACATCTATAACTTCCTGTAGATATTTCATCAGCACAGGAAGCTCCGTAAGAACAATCATCATTTATACCACAAGCTCCTTGCTTTACTTGGGCTTTCATTTGCTTCTTCACATTCTCACCGTATAGTCGGTACAACTTTTCAATCCATCCGATTTTTGCCAACTTTTCGCCTTCGGGTATGTTCGGTTTGAAGTGTGGCGACTTATATATCTCAGTAATAGGAATCAGGTGGTGTCCAACGGGGTGTGGGCTTCTAGCCTGATCCAAAAACCAAGGGTTTTTCTCTCGGTGGGCCGAACCCATCAAGAAATTTGAAGACCACAATTTTCTGGTCGTTTTAATGTACTGCTTAGTCGGCTGCAAACTGTCTTCCAATGTTCCACCTATTTCAGTGGAACGGACAAAGTTGCAGTCGCTACCACTGGTATTGGTCATTCCTAGCATGTGCTTTGCTCCAGCCAGTGCACAGGATTCCAGAGTTTCTTTGCTAGCATAGTTCTGCTCTTCGGCACTGATAGACTCTATGTAGGCAAAGCTTTCTCCCATCAGTGTTCTAGTGCTATAGTGTGTGCCAAAGTTGGACACAAAGGCATCAAATGTTGACTCAAATGTCTGCTTTGAAGCAAGAAAAACAGATATACTCCTGGAGTAAAAATGTGGATGTAGTGGAAGCGGGTTTCTGGACATTTGGACTGAGTAAAAGCTGCATCGACCACTGACCACTGCCAGCATTTCTCTGGCAGAAGTTGTTCGCGGTAGATCCTTTTGACCGTGGTAAAATGCCGCTTCGGGCATGGGTTCCGTTTGGTTCAACTGCAAATGGCGCCACAGTAGCTTTTGAAAATCCGACCAGGTTTTGATCACCTGAGCCTCGGGACCCAAATCGCAAACCACTCTGTGAGTTATCTGAATCGAACCTGACTTCAAGCCGGTGGTTTGATTATGGTAGGTAAAAATTTGATCGCGATAGCCAGGATCGTGTCCTGAGCTGGGTATTGGGCAGCCGTAATATACATCGTAGCCATTGAAAGCTGGACCAAGCTTGTTTGTGTCCACATCTTCCGTTCCAGAATGCACGAAACCTAAACATACAGAGAAAGCAACAACCCTGTAGTTGCAATGAATTTTAATTGGTGCTGAATAAACACTTGATGATAAACTATGTTAAACTAACAAACAACATGTTGATAAATCTTCTAGTGTGAAATGCTGTTTCAAAAAGCTGGAGGGGATCAAAAACAGTAACAAGGTTTGACCTTAATCCGAGAAATGTTTGTTACTAACATAATTAGCATTGCGTCTATCAAAAGATATTGAGTACACCAACCAAGCAAGATTTGCTGAAGCGAGGTTTTGCCCCAAAATCTTTCCACGGAATTCAGCTTACATGGTTAGAAATACGCTAACTAGACTTTGTCAAAACTAAATTCCACGGAATCATGCTGGCATGAATGGAATCATGCTAGCTGGTCTTTGCCTTGTGAGCTTTCCTTGAAATTGAGCCAGCTTTCTGGAATTAAGCTGACTCGGTCGGAAATCAGCCAGCTAGACTGGCATCTTGCTGGCTTCAACAATGCTATTTCCTAGTAGTATTAGTAGTAGAGTAGTTATTTGCTGAAATTGGTGTTTAGGATATTTCATAAATATTAGCGACAAAACAGAAATGTTTGATTTATTTTCTTTAACTAATTAGAATTTAAATCCGTCTAGGAAATCCGATGTACTCTGCCCTTTACAAAACGAGTTTATGCTCACTGATATTTGTATTAACTCATTTGTATTTTATACGAGGCGATAGTTCAAGGCAGGGTACGTGTTGCGCGGCGTTCCGTTGAATTTAAATGACTACTCAAGGATATTTAGCAACCACCTGCACTGCATGTTACGGAATCCTACTAGTTCGGTATGGTCTGCTGTAGCGGCTATATTTCTTGGGAGTACCGCTAGCGAGGAAAGAATTCCGTGGGCTCAGAAGGAATTGAGTTGGCTCAGTTTTGGCCCAAGCACATTCCATGGGAACGCGCTGGCACGGATGGAAAGCTGCTGGCCAGATTTAGTCGAAAACACTTTCCAGGGAATCCAGCTAACTTGGTTGGAATTGGGCTAGCTAAAGTCTGACCAAAAATTCTTGGAACCGAAATGTGAGCGGCTGTCCTGAGTTATCATTTGAAGGTAGCCTATATAATGTATATATTTTTCGAATCCTCAGGAACCCGAGATTTCGAAAATTCGAAAAAATTCGAAATTCCGGAATTCATTCAGGGAAAATTTAAAATTTTTGGTTTTTCGCCCAATTTTTATCGCAATCAAAATTTGGTTCTCACAGTCGATTAGAGATGGTCCTGCTACACATTTTTGCTCTTAGAAGCTTTTCACGAAAATACACTCAATTTCCGGAATACCGGGATTTCTAAATTACCGGACTTTAAAAATTTCCTCCAATACCCGCAAGATGGGTATCATTCGAGAGCTCTTGGTGAGCTGAACAAATCTTGTAATAGAACCAACTTGCAGAAATGAACCCAGTTCTCGGAATTCACGAAATACTTCCAAGCTAGAGTGAAATCGGAATTTGTGAATTCCGGGAATTAGGTGCATTTTCAGACATTGGTTCTATTACAAGATTTGTTCAGCTCATCAAGAGCTCTCGAACGATACCCATATTGTGGGTATTGGAAAAAATTTTTAAAACCCGGTTTTCGCGAATTCCGGGAATTGAGTGCATTTTCACGAGTTCGTTCTATTACAAAAGTTGTTCAGCCCGATAAGAGCTTTCGAATGATACCCATCTTGAGGGTATTGGAGGAAATTTTTAAAATCCGGTAATTTAGAAAATCCATAATTCCGGGAACTGGGTGCATTTTCGTGAAAAGCTTCTAAGATCAAAAATGTGTAGCGGGACCAGCTCTATTCGACTGTGAGAACCAAATTTTGATTGCGATAAAAATTGGGCGAAAACCTAAAAATTTTAAATTTTCCGTGAATGAAATCCGGAATTTCGGAATTTTTCGGATTTTCGAAATCTCGGGTTCCTGAGGATTCGAAAAATATATACATTATATAGGCTACCTTCAAATGATAACTCAGGACAGCCGCTCACATTTCGGTTCCAAGAATTTTTGGTCAGACTTTAGTTTCTGACTCAAATTTATTCCGTGGACATCATGCAAGCATAAATTTGATGCCCCCATCCGCTTGGTTGGTGTACTGAATATCGTTTGATAGACGCACATATCTTCCCCTTAAAAATTATTATATTATTTATTATTTATTATATTATATATACTTATATTCCAGTTTTTTTATTACGCTGTTCCAGCAAGTTTCAAACAGAATCCTGCCAAAACCGTCAACATTAACGCGACTAAGAACAAACAGTCCTTCATCGATTTAATAACTACATTGTCAGAAACAGTAAGCAGCCGTTTGAACGGTTGTACAGAATATGATCGAATTATAAATGCTGCAGTTGGAAATACGTATGCTCCGTGAGTTCAGAAGAAAATGCTGCATGACTTTCACAGTCATACATGTGCTTGGGGGGATTTTGGGGGGGGGGCTTTGCCCCGCCCCCCAGACCTGGAGCTCACCCCCCAGAATCCGGATTTTTCCGGTTTCTGCGCAAAGAACCGGAAAATCCGGCTTTCCGGCGGTCCTCGTCTGCCGGTTCACTCCCCCCCAAACCTACCTTCCTGCACATGCCTGTTCACAGTGAAAACTTACAGAATTAGGCATTAGCAGAAAATAAACCTTCACAGTTCAAAACTTACAGAAAACAGACGCAATCAAGCACCACAAAATGATCAGCAGTTTCATTCTTGTACTGCTAAAACATGATGACTACAAGAATACATGAAAATTGCTGAGTCTAAGTACATTTAAAGGTAAGAGGTGAAGTTGTCTGGAGAGAACTCCAACCTTACAGAGGTAGGATGCTGTACAGAGAGCACCAATGATATAGAAGTTATGTGCTCTTCTCTCCTGGCTCAGTGGTGTAGTGGTTGCACGCCTTACTGCAGTTCGGGAGGTCCGTGGTTCAATTTCCGGCGGAACCAAATCTTTACAGAGCCGTTGCATATCTCTGGATTTACAGTCTAGCCAAAAGTGGCAACTCAAATGTCAACTGCATCTTTAATTTAGTAAGTCTGTACTTTGTTTCTTGCCGAATGCTGCAATTTGTTACAACTAACATTTTCAGTATTTTAAAAGCACAAAGGTGGAAATTTGATATTTAGCAGACGGAATCAAGACTATTATATCACAGTTTCATCTCTGGAAAAGCGAATACAAACTAAATCAAACCTTGATTTTAAGCTTTAAGCGAAATCTGAACGAACCTTCCGCAATTGAGAAAGCTACAAACTTGTTGGTTGCAGAAATGCCTACTTCAAGTCAGACCACACTTTTCCTATAATGGTAGATGACATCCCTCAAAAGATTTTAATATGGAATTTGATATCAGCTGTCAAATATAGCACAACTTGAAAAACTGCGGTAGTTCGCTTGAAAGTTATCTGGTTTCACTTGCATTTGTGTATTGACGTTCAAACCTGCACAGAGTCCACAAGGAACTTTAAACTTTTCAGGGTTTTTGCTGGAGTATGAATTGCTGGAAAAATTCTCAATTTACAGTTTTTCCTTTCGGGTTCGCTTTGGGTCCTTTCTTGTTTACCCACCGTCTTTGACTTCTGAGCACTCACTGGCGGGGGTCTTGGCTTACAGGTCATGATCTACTATGATGATGATGTTTCATTCGAACTCTAATTTTCCGTACATTTCTTGCCCTACAAAAGAATCTGTTGTAATGCACTTAAAAACTTTTTTGAAAACAACTGGTCTTCTACCACTGCTTCAAGGTTATAGGATTTTACACTGATCTTATAAACGTTGCGATCTAACACTAGTGTAGGCAAAATATTCGGCTGTGTAGTAAATCCTAGTTGATAGATCGATGCTAGTCAAGGCACAAATTTTGGCGCACTGATTTTGTGAATTTCCTATCTACAAACGAAAGGACGAACAGTGTCGATCCATTATTTGAATGTGAGAAAGTCATGGTTCCGCCAAGCGATTTCCGGATATTTTGGAGGAGAGATGTCTTCTAATGTGCCCGCCCATTTAAATTTAAATAAAATTCACATTTAAAGGTGGGAAAATATGTGGTCTATACATGCTATCTATTAAGTGACTTCTGATTCGCTGTTATTGTTAGCGTGTGATATGTCGTAAATACTTGTTGGTTGATCGATGCCAGTCAAGTCACATCACTATCTACCCTTCTGTAGACAGCTTTACCGGTTGGCTCTGGATCTAGCCGAGTTTCTGCTGGCAAATCAGATAATTATCTGTTTTCACAGGCAATTGAATTTCCTTCACTGTTTGTCTTGTACGTTCAATGACTCGTTGTCTGCATCAATAAATCGCTTTTAACGATTTAATCGCATTAATAATCGATTATAACCCCAACTTGGGATAATGTTTTTCGCTGAGGAAGACCACAAGTCTCGCCTGACTTTGTTTCTTGGTCTTAGCACCGCTGTTCCCATCCCCAACAAAATTCTAAACCCACTTTACACCGCCTTTGATTTTTTACTGACGCCAGTTCTATTGGTGCTGCTGCCGCCACTCATAGAAACCACTAAACTGTTAACTATGACTACATGAAATAATGTTTAAATTATTCCTTAAAATATTACACATGGACCAGAAGAACGTTAGGTCCCTACTAATGTTTTGACTTTCAGTTGAAGGTTGCGTCTTAAGCCATAATTTGCATGTTAATTCAAAAAGCTGCCATTAATTATAACAAGTAACCCCTAAAAGGGTTAGTATTCCGCCCTAGCATTGACAAACAAACAACAAATGAAGCAGTCCGGAATTCTTGAGGATGCGTATTCTTGTATTGGGCTGCATTTGGTTTGATTAAGATTCTTGTACCTGCACTAAAAACTGGCCCATTGTTGGAATTTGTCAGTAAAACGAAGATTAGATCAAACTGGGAATGAGGGTTTAATTTTTTGTGATCGGTTTGTTATCAGGGCCGCTTGCCAAGGATTTCCCTCAGGATTCTCCAAGCAGCCTACTTAGGAAGCTGTCTAGGAGCTTTTTAGGAGAGAGTTAGTTTCAAATGTTTCAAATGACTTCTCTTAAGTTCAGTTCTCTGGCGCTGCTCTCTGCTCAGGAAAAAGTTAGCTGTGATGATCGGTCAGCACTCAGCACTCCTAACTTAGGACAATCTTTTGAAACTTATTTCTCCAAGTTGACAACCCACGCATACCCTAGGAGCACTCCCAGCCTTAAGAGTACCTTTTTTCTTCGCGGCCCAGTTTCATTTATTAACAGTAGATTTGAGAGTACAACACTGTCCCTTAAATACAGGAAAAGGCGCAATCCTTGCCATCTTCTGGGACAAAGGGTAAAGAAAACATGGGGGCATGCAGCATAGGCTGGAAAATAGGAGGTTGACTTCGTCGGAACGTTTGAGATCTCTTAATTTTTCATAAACAATTTGACAAATTTGGGAAATAAAGTCCAATTTTTGAGGAAAATAAAGTCCAATTTTTTGAGGATTTCGTTATATCGAAATCAGTCACAAATTAGGGGTTAGCGCTAATTTTTGGGTACACGTTAGTTTATGCATAAAACTCTCCGTCTAAACTACATGTATTCACAAGTCTGTCAGTTTCCGGGACTGAATCTGCTGAGGACTTGAATCTGCCTTAGATCAAGCCGCCCGCTTCTCCCTAATTCTCCAAACGTGCACCTTTTTCGTCGGCGGGAAAGGTAAGTTCCTATAACAATGTGATGTCCCCTACCAGATGGAGAACCAGTTTCTACACGCTTAACTGCTTGCTACTTTTAGATTTAAATTTAGCCTCTAATATTATTAGGAGCCGCTTTCTTCAATTTTGCTTCGCAAAACTACTGCTCTTTGCATGCTCTTCTAATTTGCATATTTAACTTAACGCAAGTAGAAAGTCAGAGCAACCGAGGGGGGAATGAAGTGAAGATTTACAGAAATCAGAAAACTAAAGCCCCCCGCTGCAAAATTGCCAAAAAATCAGTTTTTTGCGCAAAAAAGTAAACGTGGCACCTTACACTCTATGATTAAAATGTGGCAACGTGTGAACTAAGTGCTTCAGACCACCTTTCCCACTCACACCCCCATCGAAAAAAGACAGCTCAGCTAAGTTTGTGTGTTAAACATAGCTTGTACAAATCTAGCTCGTCTGTTATTACACGCAGTTTAGAGTTCACCCATTACAAAGATTCCCCCTCCGGCGGAATAAAAATAGTTGATGTCGGGTCGGTTCTTAGTTATCTGTATCAACATGACCACTAATTTTAAGATTATTATGATTAAATCAAATGGAACTCTTTAGGTGGTGATTACTTTTGGGCACAAACTGTTGGTAGACGGATCAAATCAAGATGAAACTTGATGAAACTTTCCAAACTCAGCTATTTAATAGATGTATTGAATGATGCAACCGATGCCTCAAGAAAAAAATTAGTTTCGCCTGCTAAATATCTGGAAAATAAAATTCCTTCGAAAATGCAGTAGAATAAGTTCCGATACTTAAACTTAGTTTCGTTGTATTAATTATAAAGAAAAATGTTAAGCTTCACTTTGATATAAAAACGGCTTCTCAACTCCGAATAAAGGATGAGTAATAAGGGTTCAAAATTGATGTCTCCTAGAGGAATCACTACCTTAAGTACTAACAGCTAAAACGCAAGCTTTCAAAAGATTTCATCTACTATACAAAAAGTGTGTTCAAGACTATTGAGAACAAAAGCAACCATCTATAGAAACAAATTTGCTGCAGCAAGAGTAAGCGCTTACAGTTATAACAAAACGCAATAAATGGATTTTGGGTTAAAATAACAATAAACTACTGACGCTGTTTTTGCGTTGAAAAATACTTGACTAGCCCTTGCCCTACCCTTATCCGAGAATGGCTTAAAACCACTCCATTTCTTGTAGTGTCGTATCGCTACATCGAAGGTGCTCAAGGATGAGAAGTTTAGGGTATCAGTTTCTACTATTATGCTTAATGTTTCGAATCCCCAATGCCATAACGCCTTTTCAAATCTACTTGAGCAAGGAACTAAGCCGTGAGAGCCTAAACCAGGCTAGCTACGGCTATTGAATGGTACTACGGCATCATTTTTGTCGGAATTAATGTCCCTCATATTTGGTTGTCGAAGCAACCTTCGGGCTGTTCCGTCGCAAATCATCATATAATCATCAGCACTTTTAGTGTTCTTGATTCCTGAGAATCAACCAATCTTCTTCTTCCTAGTGTTTGCCGCCGGCTGAGCTAAGTTATATCCGGCCTGCTTTCCCCTAACCATCCTTAAGGTGCATTCATAGAGAACGAACGCATAGAGACGCGCGTCGACTCCTCAGATTGCAACATGCCGTTTTAACCGCTAAAAATCAGTTGTAACGAATTCCTGCTCACGAACGCATGCAGATTCTTATGTACGCGCGTATGCTTGCGACAGCAACTATGAATGCACTTTAAGTCTAACTTAACTAACTCTAAGAAATCCATTCTTAAATTAAACAACATCTGTTTTATCGGCTACTCCTTATTCTGATTTATTCAAAATTAGCAAAACCGGTTGAGCCCACCAGCTGACCTCGCAGATGGATTGCATTTCTGGATTGCACATTATGGATTGCACATTATAACCAGCCAGGCAAATTGTAGCGGGACTAGTAACGTAACCTGCTTACTAAAACCGTTACCACACCCGTATGCGGCGAATATGGACACCGTGGCACAAATAGATAACTCACAGACCACAGGAGACGGTCGGAACAGCCTCGCCAGACAAAAGAATACAGTGATGACTGATGACCTACCCTATGAGATGAGATAACTCTACCCTCTCACTCAAATTCGAACAGGGTACTACCTACCTTGACAGGAGCTCAGACTAGATACGAGCCTAATTACACATACTAACAACAATTTATGCAATGAAGAAGAAGAGAAACAAGTATTATTATTATAACATAATATAACTTACATGGGCAGAGCCCTCACTCAGACACACAAACAAACAAAGGTGACCTACAGCTACAGCAAACAGTTGGCGAAGCCAACGTAACAGGAATTACTTGTGCTCTTGAGAGAGAAGGGAACAAAAATATACTACACAGAGAAATGGGGGGAATAAATAAATTGAACCCACCCAAAAGCGCCCCCTTGTGAGAAAATTTCACAAATCACGTAGCTCCCAAAGGGAGAACCCACCCAGTCCCATACGGACACGTCGGGGAGCCACGTGAATTGTTGAAAGTTTCCCCAGCCCACGATGATGTTATGACAAGTCTGACTGGTACCTTGGGTAGCTACAACCGCCAGCAACATAAAGGTTAACCGTGCGTCACCTAAATCCATTACAAAATCAATTGTTAAAATGCAATTGATTTTTTCTTGTTATAGCGCAAGCTCAAGACTGCAATGAATTGTAAAGAAATCACTGCCTTAATCTTGTTTGCATTGCTTGCAACAACTGAAATGGTGAGAACTGACAATGCTGATGTGAAAACCATGATCGGTTTAAATACAGACTGCGTTAATACTGTCACTGATTTGGCCAAACACGATCCTGGGGTTGGATCGTGCCGCAAAAAAGTCAAGTCTACGTGCGTACGATTTAGCAAATCTAAAGGTAATGTTTTGAAGTAAAGTTTTATTTGTTCTTACACCAAAAAAGATAACGTCTCATATCTAAGGGAGATCGCAAAACTCAAAGGCTTCCAACAGCTCTCGATTGGTCTAGACAATTGAAAACAGAACAAAACTAGCAACATCACAGAAGCTGTGTACAACATTCAACGCACAAGTGTAAACTAGGTTTAATCTAGGTTTAAGCAAGGCAATTTGCAAATTGCCCAATGCGAATTGCGGAATTGCAAATTTTGTGTTAGGTTATTGTATCTCTTAACGCACTTGTATGTTGTCTATAGGTCTATAGCAGATTTACTAGATAGACCTATATCTCTATCAATATCTGACGAAAATATTAGAATGTAGGCATAGCATTCGGGCAAGTTTCCCGCAACGTCCCTCAAAGTTAAAGCCTAAGCTGCAGACCATAACACTCATCTTCCAAAGGTTTCTTGGAATTGAAATCGGACTATACCGTATTTTGTTAAGGATACTTACATAGGTAGGACCATCCCCATCAATGCATAAACACTACTGATTCTTTAATACGTTCTTCAGTGTTGGCAAAAGCATAATTTTCTACAAAACTGTCACTGTTGAAAATAAAATAATTTGACTGTTGATGCAAGTAATGACTCTGTGACTGAATGAGTCAAGTGCATTGGATAAAGCCAGTTAAAAATAAAACTCAGGGCACGTTGAAAACTTTGTTGTAGAAGTATTGTTAAAAGTTCAGTTTATTTGTTTTCATTGCTTTGCATAGCCTCAAACTCATTTTGTGCGAATAGGGCTTCTGCCTTTACAAACACAATTCAATCGCTTGCTGTTATTTCAGAGGTGGCACTGAAGTCAGCACTGGGAACACTAACAAAATGGGCTCAGTTTGTTGTCTCAGTCCATCGATATGCGAGCATTTCCCCGGATCGAAAGGATATCATAGTCCAACGTCTTTGCGAAATTGGAAGTTTGATCCACTTCAATTTAACGGACACTGAGAGAGCGCAAGGGCCTATACCAGACATTCTGGAGGCCATAGAAGCAAATCATTTTACGGCTGACATTCCTGCATGGGGTGCGGAGCGCATGCTCAAAATGTCCAATATAGTGATTAAAACCGGCGGTGCTTTGCGTCCCATATCAAACTATATCCTGGGAAGGACCAAGCCATGGCTAACGAGCCGACAGGTCCATATAGCCGGTACGAAGGCTCAGATCATAGGCGGGATTGCAGCTCTAGTACTGGAAATTGGACTGGAAGTTGGATATCATTTCACGTCCGACTCCAGTACCGTAGAAATTGCCAAAGATCCTCTGGCAGAGATCACGGCTGCCTACGGAAAACTGTTGTCACAGTCCAATATAGCCAGAAACTGGAAGGCAGTATTTCAACTGATACTGCGACTGGAAATGTATGGTCTCACAGCCTCCACCCTTCTAACTGATAAGGCCACCATAACTGACGAAGAAATCTATGAGCGATGTTTTGTTTCCTACAGTTTATGGACGGAAGCCACCAAGCTGGAAGGGCTGATAGGAAATTTCGTTGCCACAGTTAAATCACTAAGAGAAGGTGAGTGTGGTGTAGCTTTATAGAGCTGTTCAGTTCAGTTAAGGGCAGAACGCTAGCATTGACTTGTATTGCCAGCCAAAAGGAGAACAAAAGTAATCCAAATTTAGTGATTACAGTATACGTAAGATAGATACATTCAAAGAACATATCGAAGTGCATTACACATTCAATTTTTGGCTAACAGCAGCCAGGATGTAACGATTTTAATTACTGTCACCCTTGCTCTGGTGTGAAATCTTAAATTTGCGATTCAGTTTTTGCAAGACGAAACTGAAGTGCAATATATAATTTCTTGCTGGAGGCTATTCCAATATCTCACTACTCCTCACTAAAGAAATACTTTCTTATCCCTGAATTAACATGACTAGCTACTATCTTACAGTTATGTCCTCTCGTTACATCAGCTTCTCTTCAATTAAAAAATTTCTTAGGATTCAAGCCCGCGATTCCGTTAATAATTTTAAATGCCATAACTATAAGTCTTTGTTATATACATTGCATACTTAACTTGAATAATAAACTCTCCACAAAATTCACTTTTGGCCCAGTTTAAGTTTGCTAGACTATAGATCTTTCTGAATACGCCGTGTTTCCAGTGTTGGCAAATTTAGTTTTCCCAAACGTTCAAGATCCTTCAGTAAACGTTGTGTTATGTCGTGTGTTTAGCAGAAGAATACGCACAGCAGCTGTTTATGTTCGCAAGAATTGTTGTACTGGTTCACCTACAATATACCGCTGAAGCTTTGCGCTACTGTGGAGCACAGAGTAGTGAAATTCAAAAGACATGCGACCGACGTAGAGAGCAGGATCCACAATTTAACTGTACAGGCGTGCAGTTTACTACAAAGTGCATGCTAAAGAGTGACGCAATGGTTAATCTGATGGAAGAGGAAATGAAAATTGTTGATGTATTCCTTCAGCCAACCTTTGAACAAGTTCTGCCAACGGTAGCATTGTTCAGCCGCTACACTAGAGAGGAACTGAGGAATTCTCTTCTGGCCAATACGTTTCTGAATTTTACGGTAAGTTTTCAACACTTCAACTGCTTGCAGAATAAACAAGACAACACAATGCGCAAGAGTGTATTGCACTATGGAAACATTACATTTGTCTTATATTAGCCACACATCTTCATGCTAACGACTGAACCCTTGCCGCAAATTGAGTCATAGTGAATCAACGAAATTTGTTTTAATTTATAAGATTTAGAGGTCGACGTCGTCGTTCACATTCAAAGTTCAGCGTATGGGGTTGAAACTGAATTAAACTTTTAATTCGGAGTGCAACATTTTCAAAGTTTTGAACGGCTATTCACGTATACAGTTGCACTGTTCTGTTAAGACTACACCTGAGCAGATGACGAATGTCAATTGACCACACTCATTGATACATTCATTGAACCAAACAGCCAGCATAATCTTTCAAGTATTTATAATGGATATCTAAAAAACTATGAGAAGCTCAGGTTCTCGGTAGCGCGACCAGCCGTTTGGTTTTCTAATTTTCCAAGTGGACTTTTCAAAACCAAAATTTGACTTGACTTGTTGGATTTGATGTACCTTGTTTCTGTATTGTTATTTCTTTGGAACAATTAATTTTAATTTTACAAATTTTAAGAACATTCAGTTAAGCCGCTAAACTGACCAAAAGTAGCATGTTTAAGCTAAGCTCATCCTGGCTAAGGTTAGCATATTGCCAGAGTTTAGAGTAGACGCTTATATCATTGGCCCTGATGTGAACACTAAGATTCCAAGTGCTAACGTATGAAGCTTAATGATTATAAGACTGATTAAATTAACAGAATGAATTAAATAAATAAATTAAATTTGAGCTGAATTAAATTGCAATTGATGGTTCAAAGCTAGGCAAACGGCCATCAAGTCAAAAAAGTCAAGACTCGTTACGTCACGTCAAGTTAAAGTCAACTCAAAGCAAGCGAGAGCATTTACAGCAGAAGTCACAATGCTCCGCCCACATAAGAATTTGACGAATCAGAGTCGTAACAGTTGCGACTTAAGTTCCCTCTTTTTTAAGTTCCCGTTTTTGCTAAAGTTTTGTGAAACTACAGATGAGTGCTTAGAATAATGAAAAGTAGTTTAAGAAATGAAAGCATTTAAAACAAGTTTTATGATTCTACTGTTAATTTAAGATCAAAAACGTTTCGAGAAAAATCTGTTAAACCCAAAGTGTGACTTCTTAAAATTTAATTTTCAAAATTTGAAGCTTTTATTTCAATTTCAATTTATTTCTGACAACGAAAGTAATCCTAATATCATCAGCATAGCCGTTTTCCATAGTAGTTTTTTCATACACAGACTAAAAATCTTCAAACGAAACAACACTAAGCATACTGCGCAAATTGATTGTGCCTGTTGGTGTAGATTAGTTCAATTTTGTTTGGCTGAATTTTCAAGTTTTCATGTCAAAGTAGAACGTTAGTGTACTTTGCCTTGAAGGGCTTCAAGACAAAGTCAAGTCTACTCAAAGCTATCCGTGAATGCTGATTTTGACGTGACTTGTCTTGACTTAAGTTGACTTGACGCGAAACTTGGTGGATGTGAACTAGGCTTAAAAGTATACGATTAGACTACTCTTTGTTAGGAATACATAAACAACCACATTGTTCTGTTACAGGCTAAACTAGATATGCTCTATGAAAGAATGCCAAATCCGTCGGTTTGCTATTTTATGAAAACTAACAAAGGATATTTAGTGTCCGATTATGTGGTCAGAGGTTCATGGGCCACCCGAACGGGAATACTTGGAATGCCTTTTGCCTGGGTTGGGCCTAAGGCTAATTATAGTCAAGCGTTTGACAATGATCTTATTATGTACGTCAGAGCAGCCGTCGAGAAATCTGAGTCACGATCGCTGTTTAAGTTTAAACCGCTACCGGGCGGGCCATACTTCAAGATTACAACAAGAACACCTCGCTTGGAGTTTTATAATAATATCATAGTTACCAAAATAAAGACGAAGACATTCCCATCAGCAATCGCCGAATTAAGAGTCGGTTATATATACACTTCTACTTTCGAGGTTTCACCACAGGTTTGGCATAAGTTTCCATTGGTTGCTGCCTTTACGGCCCATATTGGACGAAGTAAGACACGTTAAAATATGTTTAATGTTAACTGGTAGTTTATTTTGTACTCTGTTGAATAGTTTAATTCCAGATAGTTAAAAACGTTTTTAGGTACTAAAACCCTTCATTAGCATTACATTAGACTTAGAAATTTAAGTATTCGAACTATGCACAGAGAAGACATTTTACTAGAGACAATAATATCAAGGTTAGCGGCAAATACAACAAAAAGTGGAAAGGGAGATGCTTTTAATGTGGTGAAATGAGAAAGGCAATAGCATGAAATTGGGTCAAAGCAGAGCATGGATTAATATGGAGGTTGGTTTCTGAGACAGTCTATGCCGATCAGTCGAAGTTGAAAAATTTCTAGAATTTGCTAAAAAAATCAACAATTTTGTTAAAAATGCTGAGGGAGTACACGTTTTTGATTTGATGGTCCAAGCGGGCGTATATATGATATTGCATCGAGAGATCGTGCCCTCAATCAGGCTATCTTTATTTTGACCTCGTCCAATTCATCCTTTAAGAGAAGTATGAATTTGTACATGCAGAGAATGCGCTGTCCCATATGACCATAAAACGGCTTGCACCAAACTATAACATTTGAGTAGCAGCCTGTATACACACAATCACAAAGCTCAAGTATTTAGCTTAAGGTGCTGGTATCGCTTTGTGTAAATTCGACCCTAGAAGCTACAATTCTTCATGAAAGTGAATGAAACTTTCCAAATACATTACTTTCGTGCTTTTTAACATTCTGGCACCAGTCCCGGATTTTTAGGTTTAAAGATAAGAAAGTTTTTGTTTTTGCCCTTATTCTCTCAGTACATAGCCGCTACAACGGATTGGTTGTTATGTCTGGAAAGAAGGCACCAAAATGAACATTTACTGAATGAACTTTTACAACTTTTGTGCTAGCTCTAGTGGTTAAGGCAGTATAAGCCAAAAACGATTTTTGGGGTCAAAAAATGGCCATTTTTGAAGAAATCAGTTTTCAAAATTACTGCCAAATCTTACAGACAATTCGGCTTATTTATACTCAATCGATACACCGTCCAATTGCGCATTTTATTGCGCATCGCTGGAATTCGTTGCTTTAAGCTAGAGAATTCGCCGAAAAACAATTTTGGCAAAATTGCGATTATTTTGTTTTGAACACTGATTTCTCAAAAACTGCCCAATGGATTCGCGTGATTTTTGGCTTAATGAAAATTCGCCCTATTGCGGAGGGACAATTTTCTTGGTTTGAGCAAAAACACCTCCAGTTGTGAAAAAACTGAATAGAAAGTTGCGAAATTTCGTGTCATCGCGCATTTGCCGGATTTTCTGAAGTACTGAGACTTGTTGAGCCAAATCCAAAAAATGACTCTCGGCCCACATGTCCTTCATATCATGACACAAGAAAAAATTTTGGCCGATTCTACAGTTTTGAGAAATCGATGTTCAATATTTTTTGTCTATATTCAGTCTGTCAGATGTCAGCATGTCGGAAAGCCTTTGCTATTTTTTGCCAATCTTGCTAGTTTCGTAAGTTCATGTTAATGTACGGATTATACGCTTTAAAACGATGTATAAAGCTTTTTCCAACTCCAAAAATTGCGAGAGTTATAGCGTTTCGAAAAATCACCAAAAAGCACTGCACAAAAGGATACCAGCACCTTAACGTATTTGTCAAGCTAATTTTCACATGTCATTTAATGACATATATGTGCACCCTTCACACAACCACTTCCTGAGTCAGAGCCAAATCTCCTTGAATCAACATTCTTCAGGCGGAGTACTTCTTGATCCAAGCCACAGTTTTCTTTGATCCGCTGTGGATTATTCCTGAAAGACAATTTTATTCCTGCTGGAGCAGGAATGTATAAAAAGAAAACTATTATGTTTAGTTCACTTCTAGTCATTTCTTTTCTCGGATACCCTATCTTCTACACAGGGCTGGGTTATGTGGATTTTTTCAATGCAAATTATGTAAATTAGGTTTAAAACTATTAAGCAGCTACATTGACAGCCTGTATGCAGTGCTCTGCTGTCAGCAATCCAAGCAAGCTGTCCAGTGAAAATTCGTTAAAGTATATGTTAATTAGTTAAGTAATTAACTTGATTAATCAGTTGATGCCAAATTTCATCGCAAACACTATCTATACACTGATTAAGTAAAGTGAAATAAAAAATAACTTTTCGTAAAGGCATTGATATCGAAAAAGGACATTAAATGGAATTAAAGTCAAATCAAATAAAAATACAAATAAAACTAAAAAATAAATTAAATTTAATTATGTTTTAAATGAAAAGGGGCTTGACATTAGAAAGACTACCTCCAACTTAATAAAAATCAAAAAATACACCCGAAAATGTACACCAGAATCTGAAAATAAAATTCTGTGGGGCATTGTCCAGAGGGGCAAATGACCGTGGGGCAGTTGCCCTAGATCGCATTTGATTTATTTAGGCTCAGAGCCATATCACCTAGACGGCGCGGAATTCGTTGTCATTCCTGTTTTTTCGCCAGGCCAGGAGACCAGATACTATATTGCACAAAAAGATTATCCAGATTTTCCGCTAAGTATTGATGAAGACGCTGGCCCAAACGAAGACAACTTGGCATCGTTCTTGACCAAATATGACTCTTCATTAAGCTACGATCAGTCAGTAGAGCTTATACCATCTCATGTTAAGTACTGTTGAATAGGGATAAATGAATAAATAAAATAAACGTTTTTTAATTTCTTGAGTTAGTTTTTCTTTTGTGTAGGCTTAGTTAGAATATGTAGCTTTCAACGTCGAATAGATTAAAGTCTTTTGTTGTATTAATCTTGAACAGATTTTGATTGCATATCTTCAACTTTGAAGTTTCTGAATAATCAAATACCAACGTAAACTTTTTGTCGTGGTGCTTAGCACTAATTATGCACTCATAGAGACCATTTTTGTGCTGCTCTCCGCAGTCCGCAGAGTGGCAGACAAGAGGCGGAGAGACGAAGGTCACGGACAGAAAACATGATCCCCAAGCAGATCTGACATGCGGTTATTCGTCCTGCTTAGCTACAAGCAAAGGTGGCTGCAGTCACACTCAAGGCATTCGCTATCGTTTAATCCGATAGTCAACGCCCCCCGCTCATCAATAGTGACTAGGATGGCTGAATACTAACTCGTACCCACTCGGAGGGTATAGGGTAAAAAATAGTATGTAGACGAAAAGAAGTAGAAGCAAGAAAGAGGAGGGAAACGGACGGCCGAGTTCTCAGATAGGAAAGATTGGAAAATCTGCCAGTCTGTTGAGCATAAACAGAAATTTGAATTTCTCGAATTATTGCATCCATCAATGTGTGCGATGGATAAGATGAGATGTATGCAATGGAACTGTCGTGGGATCTTCAACAAGCTTTCTGAGTTACGAAGTATCTTGGTCAAAGAAAAGACTACTGTTGCGTGTCTACAAGAGACATTCCTAAATCCCAAATACTCCCCCAATTTCCCTGGGTTCACTACCTATCGACCAACGTTAACTTAAGACTGTGGCCTTAACTGTAGCTGTACTTGTGACTACTTCAGTGAGCTATGCGATCATTACCAGGTGCATACATAAACATAGGATCGGATCTTGGGCGGACTTGTCCCTTGAAAATTCTAAGAGGGCTTGTACCTTAAACCAAAATTAAGCATAATAGTAATATGAGATCACAATTTTTCACAACAAAACAAATTTCGAAGAAATTTAGAAATTTTACTAGTTTTTTTTGGAAAAATTTGGAAAAACGTCCGGCGAAGCCGGAAATTGTTTGGGAATTTTGGTGCGAAAACCTACGTTTTCCGGCCATTTCTGCTTATCCTTTGCCCAAGTTTTCCTTACCGCTTGTCCGTGACAGCAGTTGGGCTTGTAGCTTGTCCTTGTAGGTGGCTTTGCCTCCCCCAATACTCCTCGTGCTATCCTATGATCGGGAGTTTCCTGTTTTCCAGCTATAGGGACAATCAGATTTCAAGTTATAGGCTAACACTTTACCCAGTCTAGTATTCAATAGAACCCCTCGTGTTAGTTCCAAATTTGAAACTCCATTCATGGAAACTCATTGATCTGCAATTAAGATGTTGTGAAACGGCTAAGTGGAATCAACCATTGCTTTTAACTATTTTTAGGAAAACGTTTATTTGCTCACTTAACGCTTAGTGATATGACTCAGAGTATACCTTTTTTAGATCTGCGTAATTTTGAGTATGCCAAAGTTGCCATTCCATAAGGTCAAATACAAAAACATTCCAATATTTTAATAGGTATTCCCGCAACGTCTTTTGGGGATTTTTTTCAATTTCGCCAACTTTGCATACTTTTGCGTTGCAAACACAGGAGTTGCGACGGCTCATTTCTTTATCTGGCAAGAGTAAGTCTTACAACAGAGCATAGCTGACCAGCACCGTTACATGGCACCATTTTAAAGGACTAAAAGGCACAGACAGAAGATTGCAGAAATTCTTTGGAATCTAATAAATAAGATTTTTAAATAGCTTCAATCTTCAAATCATCACAAACTGAAAAGCTTAACTTCCAACCCGGAATTTACTGCCCTTAGTTCGCTGCCCTGCCCTTGTCTGGACCTTTTTAATGGTGTCGACAAATGCTGGTCAGAATCACTCAGTTTGAAAAGTTTAGTGTAATTTTATTTTTTCATGTTTAGTCTCCGCTACTGCTCTACTTTGAGGTGAAGTCAACAACCGTACTTAATAACTTAATCCTAAAGCCGCGCTGAAATCACCCACTTGACAAATAATGAACATGTAAAAACTAGAGAATGCTAGTAACGTCCAAAAACGGAGTTGTGTTGTCTCAGAGGTTCAAACACTTTAGCTTCTTTCGATCAAAGTTATCAACCTGACAAATGGCATCTTGATTTTCCGTACAAGGCGTAGTTATGATACCGTCAAATAAGGGACCGACAGACAGAGCAGCACAGCTGAGGCCACTGTTTTGGTAATCCACCTCTGACATGTTGGCGATGGCGCAGCGCAAGTTTGTGCCCAGTATATCTCCATCTGAAATCAAGTTAACATTTGAATTACTAGGCATGGGCACGGGTAGTCGGCTGCCGTATACCCGAAAATTTTCGGGCACCCGGATCCTGCTTAGGGTACCAGATATCCAGTTAAAACCGGAAAAAGCCATATGAAGGTGGATAAAGTAGAGTCATAATTTTTGGCTCAGAAATGTTTCAGAAAAACCAACAACGACCTAAGTCTCTGCTGTCTGGCCCACTCTACAACATCCATCCTGTCAAACTCTAGATTTAGTTCATCCAAGTATTCCCTATTAGCAATAAATTTAGGTTCCTCTATTTAGTGGTTGTTATTAAAAGGATAAAAGAAAGCCAACTCATGGTCCAAAACATTTTGACGAATGAAACCAAACGAGAATTTAATTTTGATGGAGCAGAATTGAGCATTAAAACGGTTTAGAAGAGCTTCTTGAGATTAGACTCCCTTATCTTCCAAACGAAAGTTGTAGGTTGAACAGATTCTCGGCCCGAGCTTAAACCTTGTCCTAATTTTGTCACAATTTTAGGCGGTGTCTCCAAAATAGACAGGCGGTGTCTCCAAAAAGTCCGTAGGTATTTTCCTTTGGCAAGAGTAACCGCGGGCACTTTCTTTGCATTAGTATTTTATCGAAACTTGTGTAAAAGTGTGGTTCGCCAACGTAATGTTGAAGAAACTGTCATTGAATTTACTGCAGGTCCACGATTCAGTAGTGTATGCCTAAGGAATCTCCTCTCGTGCCTATCAATTAGGAAGTACTAAATTAAAACGTAGAACACGATAACTTTAATGGAATTTCACAAAATTAGCTTGTACATTTTCACACGATTCATAAAGGTTACGAAAATAGTCCAAATTCGAACGAAACCACGGTACAAAGTACAAAACAATATTCGCAGCTGCCACAAATAAGGGAGACGAATACAGACTACACAACCCAACTTATTCCACCCAGTGAACACCCAACACTGACTCTATGTTTGAATTCAGAAAATGTATACGTGTTACGAACTAATCTTGTAGCTAACCTTAATTTGCATTTTATTCAAGCGGAACTTCCCATAATTTGTAAGAGACGAAAGGTGATGTTTAGAGAGATATTCCACACTTGCATGAACTCACATGTGACCATCTAATCACTTTTGAATTCTAAATTTGCTTGTACAAAGTTGACATGGATACTCTTCCTGAAGGAGGTCTTGCTCAGATTGCTTCGGGCCAGGGTATCATATATTATTGCATATACGTTTAACCTTTGTGTCTTCCCGAGAATAACTCTTTACACATTTTTCACAAGTGGACTTCTCTCCCTTACGTGTTTCACTGATATGCATGTTCAGGTTGTACTTTCGCGTAAAGAGTTCCCACTAAATTCGCATACGAAGCTTTCCATTTAAGAATTCGTTTATTATATCTGTTCACTTCTTGTTTTATATGATAACTTTATGTGAACTTTCAGAGCTCCAAACAACCGATCGTTCAAAATGACAGAACATGTAAGACTGACGTGATTTCAAATTTTTCTGTTTATATAGACTTTTCAACACCAATACCCCGGTACACCAAGTACTCTTAGTACCCCAACTACACCCAGTACTCCCAGTACCCCCCGTGCCCCTAGTACAACCTGTATCCCATACCCACCGAAGCTTTGGGTGACTCCCTTTTTTGCTCCTATCGAGATAGATAGAGAAAGCGGACAGCACAACGATGATTCAATACTCAGAAAATTGCTGAACTAAGAGGGATTGTAAAACAAAAACCAAAGACACCTGTATCAGCATCAGCTTCCGATACTTAGACAATTAATTGGTAGTCACTAGTAATCACTTTTAATTCTTTAAAACGCATTCAAAATTACTCAGGAATGAAAATCTATCCAATCTAAGCTCTGTTTGAATACAGAACACTGAAAACAGTTAAATTTTAAAACGGTCGTCTCCAAAAATTGGGTCAAAATTTCTCGGGTATGCGAAAGTGTGGGTGTACGCGGGTACCCGAGTACCCAGGTTCCCGGGTAGTGTCACAATTACCCGTCATTGGTCTTGGTAATACCAGTTACCCGTGTACAAATTTTTGGACTCGTGCCCCTGCCTAATGATTACTGGGCATTGGCTATCTAGAAAGTGCATAGGTGATAAATGTTATGTGGTAGACTCTGAAAGAACTAGAAATACTCAGAATAAGAACACAAAAATTGACAAAACTTGTGTGCTTACTATTAGCTTCCAAATTGTAGAGACCAACATACGCAAAACTGCTACCACGCTGCGTCCTACAACGAAAATAGCTAGATTGTCAACCGATAAATTCCACGTATATTAGATTTACATAAAACTGTAATTAGTAGTTTATTGCTGGAAGACTTTGAAAGCTTCAGCGAAAATAAAGCATTTCAAAAGTTAATAGTTGTTACCTACTGGATTGAATCAGTAGTTACGTCTACCTGAATTCTAGTAGAAGCTACCAGACTGTTATTGCATACCATTACTATCCAGCCGAGTGCAAGAACTTCCAGTATGGCCTACCGATTGCGTCGAGAACCAATGAAACTGTGGGAATACCTTCTGTGTGAGGTTTGAATTTTGGTTTGTTACTGAACGCAAAAACCGGTTCGTTGTCATTTTGCAGGCTAGAGTCAAAGGTGCGCGATGCAAAAGAGAGTAAATTATCGAAAAATTCATGAAATTCACAGTCCTATTTAAGTGACTAGTTTCAAATCCAAGTGTAAGCTATAACACTGTCAGCAGTGCTCTGAGAGATTTGTACGCAGACTATTAGACGAAGCTCCGAGTGAAGGGCCCGAGTGATTCCACTAGTGTCAGTTATTCTAAGCTCTACAACCAAGAGTACATAATGATAAGCGTATGACAACAGGCAGGCTCTCTGTTATCAGAGCAAAACAATGCTATACGCGCTATCGGCTTAACCACCTACAAATTGACCCCCCACCCCCTATCACACATCCCTATATGGGTACGGGTCCCATGTATATAGCTTGTATAAGTGCACGTTAAAATTAACATGAGCCCAATTTGGGGTGGGGGTGGAAGAGTGTATGTTTAACACATTGATGTACAAAATATACTAAGCGATTGAGCGACCCCTGTTGGAGCTAATGTACCAATATAGTGGCGGTGTGAGAGAGGGACAGTTAGTGGGTGGGTGGGGGGTAAGCCGATAAAATACTGAGCATAGTCTTTGCTCTGATAAAAGAGAACCTGTCTGTTGTCATACTCTTATCATAATGTACTCTTGCTACAACTCACACCCACTGCTGAAATAATATTTGTAATAGAAAATGCACAGAAATTGCATTATTGTGTAAAGAATGTAACTAAAGGTACAAATATTATATACGTCATGATAATAACAAGTTGGCCCCTAAAAAGGGCATTATCTCGCAGCTGAGCGTATTCCGTCCCATGAGATTTCCAGAAAATGAAAACAAATAAGCCAAATGTTTCAAAGACACATGCGTTTCCCCCCAGTTTTAGGGTTGTTCACCCGCTCTATTTTTGTGCTCCGGCCGGTAGGATGAACTGACTCCATATTTTCTCGGTTTGCGTCTCCCTCCCAGACTGGAGCTTTGCCTGAGGAGTGGCTCACCCCTTCAGAAGCTGGATTTTCCGTCTTTTGAGCAAGAAACAGGAAAAACTTGGTTTTTCGGTGACCGTTCACCCCCACCCTAAATCTCCTCGCATGCACATCGAAATTCACAATCTGCGCCAATTCATTTCAACCTGCCTAGCCAGTACTGGAGCGGGTTTTGACACGTCCTAGCCTGCCACGAAATGTTATGGGTCACGGAAGATATTATCAAAAATATTAAATAAACAATCTAACATCCAGAAGCTATATATTTCTTTAACAGCACTACTTTACTGGAGGTTCGTCAACTAATCAACTGTCAGCTAGTGGCGGAACATAATTTGCATATTATATAATGACGACTTAAAGTTTTCAATTCAACCAAGGAGGGCAATGAAAGAAGAAGAATCCTGAAATTAATAAATTAAGAAAATGAAGCCCCCCCTCTATCCAACGTCAGTTAAAACCAATCCACAAAAATCTTAAAATATAAAAAATGAAGCAGGAAGAAATATTTGTCGAAACTCATAGATCACTCGTAGCAGCCCCCTTCGTACAAAAACAGTAATTGCTACAGAGAGCAGTGTTGAGTATAGAGCGGAAATTTTAGTGTTGAGGATGCACAGTTCATTTAGAGCTAGAAACGATAACAGCTATCTCGCCTTTAGGCGAGATAAAAATTACAGACTATTGAAATGAGACTGAAAGCTTCTTAGAAAGGACTGAGACAACAAGTGTTATTAATTAAATAAAATTAATAGATATCAATTTATGTATATGTATTTATGTATGTTTATTATTTAAGATCCTACCAAGAATTTTGGCAAGACATTATTAGAATTATAGCAAGATAACTATCTTGCCAAAGTCTTAGCAAGATAACTGATAATAGCAAGATCTAGTAAAATAGCTGATAACAGCAAGATCTTGCCAATTTTACTATCTTGCTTGCTACCACATATATGTGTCATAGTCACATAGTGTGTTCATATTAATTATTTAATTAGTTTATTTTAATAGTGATGCCAATTACCTTGCAAGTGTAGCTCGTTCACGTAATCACTTATGCAAAATTTCTTACTAGCAATCTGTTGACTGGTGTAACTGTGTCCATTACGTCACAAATAATGGCAAATATGTTCACTCTGCATGTACCGCTGGATTTCACTATATGTCAATTGAGGCAATGGCACTTCATGAAAGGTCAGAAATTACCTGACACTTCATGAAGTGCCGAATTAAATTATGTGACTACGACACATACATAACACATTTGTTAAAGATTTCTTACATTAGAGTTTTGAGATGTTGCAGATGATTGCCATTATTCCATATCGCAAGCCTCGCTCTGGGGTGAAGATTCCCACAACGTAAAACAGCATCAGAAAAGCTGTGAACGCCGTTGATTATAGTAACGCAAGATCCAGTTTGTGCGATCGTGTTAAAGTTCCCAGGCAGTGAAGAACAAATGGCTGAAACAACCAAAATAATCTCAAAACCGGGCCTAGGGGTGTTGAGTGCCTTTCCTTGCCGTGCCACGTCGATTCACCCCAAGAATTATATGGGATGTGCCGTGCTTAAAGAATTCCGACAAATCCGAATACTTGATACATACATTTTGGAATTTTGAAAGGAGCATAGTTAGACTTTCTCAGATGACTACAATCACTTAAAACAAGACTCAAAACAAAAGCTGCTAGAAAGTAGCATTTTCACACCTAATTATGGAATTTGTTTTTGCACATTCGAAAATGTTGGCACCCTACCTGCATGGTATCCGCTCCTATGGAGAGAGCACTGTTTTGCACAGTCAATGAAGTATGGGAATTTTGCTTGAAGCGGACAAGATTTTCTGACAGAACCATTGACCGTTTTGGAGACTTCTTCAGTTGCCGTTTCGTAAACATTTACATAGAAACAGGACATGCACTTGTTCTCATGACTGCAGTAGAATGCAAAATTAACTAAACAAACACGTGTATATGTATTTACACCCTATTCGTAAGATACTTGGCTTATCATCAGTTGATTTAATCAGCATAATTCCGCATAATATGTCTCCTTTAACCCAATCTCTGATGAATATTTTTACACACAACAAACCTGTCTCCAACCTGTTCATCACCACAGGTCTTACTGTGCAACAGTGCAAACAAACACTATTTACGACAGTGTTATTTACCATACAAAGACGGATCATATCAAGGAAGTCACCCCTAAGCTAAATTGGTAAATTTCAACAGCATACTGCAGACGACTGACGCTGTGTTCTTTCCGATGGTGTAAGCCATTTTATTGTAGTTTTGCTTTTCAAAGTTTAGCTAAAATTGACCAAAACGGCAATTTTTGACTACTTTCTCGGAATAAAATTTTATCGCGACAAGCTACAGCTAAATAGCTTAGATCACTGGAAAGAGCACTTCGTCAGCTTTCCAACGATGTGCGGCTTAAGCTCCAAGGTAGTGTTAGTCGTCTCCGTCAGCAGTATGCTGTTGAAGTTTACCAATTTAGCTTAGGGAGACTTCCTTGATATGATCCACAAAGACTATATTTGTATACTACCATCTACTATACTATTTACCAATAAGTGCTAGTAGAATTCTCCTATGTTTGTGACACTATCTACCCATGAGACTTAGATCACCACAACTTGCGAAGGCAGATACAATGAAAATTTAAGTTTTAGTGTTCAGGATGTTATTCGTTGTTATTGTTATTAGAATATTCTGGAAAAGGGCTGTGTGAGAAAACTTAAATTTGAAATGCAACAACTAATCATATCAAAGGGCACTAATATGAATTTAAATGCGGAAAGATATTGGTCAAACAAGAGTATTGGAGGGTCCTAGGCTTTAGATCAGAATGGTCATATAAAGATCAAACGGTCGTCGATATCTTAAGCCAAAGGAAAGTAATTTATGGCAGAACTGCTGTTCAAAGCTTAGTCTCACCAGCTTCGACGATGCTCTTCAGGTAAATCCATCCAATATAGAAAACAGTGATTTTGCTCAATATCAGTATAAACTGCATAATGAAGGATCGGATCTGATGGAAATAAAATTATTTTAAGCCTCAAATATATGCATAATGTTATCGTTACACTGAGTTCTACCAACCATCTAATAGCTGGGCCAGTACAGTCTGAATCACGAATATTTTTTTATTTCCTTAACCCTCTTCTGCCCAAGACTTCTCGGGGAAATCAGCTCGAAATGACAAATTTTACATTTTTGGCTGCCATTTTTTACTGAGACTACCTAGAGATATGAGACTGCCACCAATCGATACAGAATTGATATATCTACATTCCATATGCAAGCAATGGTCCCCGATTCACCCAGAAAAATTTAGAAACCGTCAAAGTCGGACAAAGTACGAAGTTTTGTTTAATTTTCATTGCAAAAATCCAATAAATTTATCTCAAGCTGTAAGACATGATTCAGATACAGGATCTACTATGCGTTATTTTAGTGCGCATAACCTCCCGCATCACATGGTGGGACGACTTTTCTGCCGACGAACTACAGCCGGCTCTGGATTTGCTTGAATGCAGCGCTCGAACAGGGCTTGAAATCATCAAATTTCTATAGCCGGCGGAATGCTATCGAAACTTGATTTTTCAAGCAGGTGTCGAAATATTCTCCCAAAATTCGGTGGACGTGTTGAAGAAAACACTACTGAGACTACTCTCTACAATGTAATTTGTTGCTGAGGATTCCACCGTGACTCCAAGCTGCATCCGCCGACCTCCCAAACGGTGAAATAAACTGTGATAACAAGCTGAGAGCTGTGAAGCAGTGGCAGAACCGGGATTTTGTGAAACCGGTGGCGGATATCACTGTACAGTACAGCTACTGCTAAAGAGATTTGCGCTAGCAAAAACCTGAAAGCTTTACCATTTAAGTTTTTCAAAAAATAAATTGTATTTATCAGGTAGAGTATTTATGTATCAGGTAGGTAGGTATCAGGTAGGTACCTTTGATATTGAAAAATTGGATATTCCTGAATGGTGCTAAATCTGCATCATTTTGAAAAAACTTGGAGGACTGCGGAAAAATTAGAACTGACATGGCACAGAAGATGCCGATAAAGTTAATATATCTTGGCTAATTGATACAGGAAACTTAACTCCGCTGAAAATGCAGAGCATTTTGAAAGTTAATGATTTGCCTAGAAATAAGGTTATAAGGTTATAAGGATTATTAGCATAAGCAAAAAAAAGACACGTACATATATATGTATATATCAAGATTAATATTATAAAGTTCATATTTGCTTTAAAGATTTATATATTTAACAGAATTCAGAATGAATATCAAAATTTGTGGTTTGATTGTCGTGAAACGATGTGGTAGTAAGAGCTGCAGAGGAGTATGGTCCAATCGTGAAGTGAGGCGTATTTGGTCTTATCAGCTGATCTAAGACAGAGAGAGCAAAGACAGGAAGGACGCAGACTACGACATAACAAAAATATATTCTAACATCAAAAGTAATTTAACAACAGAACTAGTAGTGCTTATGCAGAGGGAAGAACCTTAAAATTTAATGGCATTGATACTTCCCCATTAGGTATTTACTTACAATAAAAAGTTTCAAATGGGTCTTCTCAAATAGTTAGACTTGCAAATGGCGTAAAGTTGAAATTTGTTAATTTATTTGTGAAAACTATTAACGAAGAGGCATTGATGATGTCTTCAGGAAGGGCATTCCATATTTTAACAACATGAACTGCAAAAAAGTTAGCTGGTTGACTAGATCTCACTACTGGTAAACTAAGCCGATACGAGCGATTGTTTCTAAGGTGTGTTGGAGGCAAAATCTCAAAATAGTTATTTATATTCATGTCAATTTCATTATGGACTATTTGATAAGTGATTTTTAAATCAGCAATAATTCGACGTATTTCTAGGGGTCGGAGCTTTAATGCAGTCAGTCTAT
Organism: Trissonchulus latispiculum; assembly: GCA_030248195.1. NCBI lineage: Eukaryota > Metazoa > Nematoda > Enoplea > Enoplida > Ironidae > Trissonchulus > Trissonchulus latispiculum. Next base: position 32,547 of record JASAND010030868.1, read on the forward strand.
TCAAGTAGCTATCATTTCGAAGACCATTAACTTTTTGTTAAAAATTTTTGTATTCTTTCAATTTTATCTATAAGTCCTATTTGTTGGGGATTCCAAACAGGCGAGGCGTACTCAAGATGTGGTCTTACAAAACTTAAGTAGAGGGGTAGCAGTACATCACCATGACGGGTTTCGAAAGATCTTAGAATCTGACCAAGTATCTGCCGTGCTTTCTTGGTTATATCAGCAATATGGTTATTAAATTTAAGATCATTAGTAATCTTCACACCCAGATCTTTAACTGACATTACATGAGGCATATCTATATTATTTAAGTTAAGATTGAATGTGAGGCCTGGGTTACCAAGTGTAAGAATAACACATTTTGGTACTGAAAACTGTAGCTGACACTCAGTAGCCCAGGCGTTTATCAGATCCAAATCATTTTGAATTGCCTTTACATCAGTTAAATCACTGACTGTGAATACAATTATACAATTCAATACAATAACAGTTTGACATCATCAACAAAAAGCTTAATTGTTGAATTTAGTAGTGACTTGGTAATATCGTTAATATAAATAAGAAAAAGAATTGGACCAAGAACAGACCCTTGAGGCACACCACTCAACACTGGAACCCAATCAGAAAACAAATTATCAATTTTGACTCGTTGGTGTCTATTTGTTAAAAAGGCTTCAAACCAAAGTAGAAATTCTTCAGAAACCCCCATATAACGCAATTTTTGTAGCAATTTTTTGTGACTTATAGTGTCAAAAGCTTTAGTTATATCCAAGTACACAATAACCTTGCATCTTTTTAAGTCGAATACTTTTGTCCAATCATTGAAACACTAAAGCAACTCTGTTACTGTAGAGTGCTTATTAAGACCTCCATGCTGGTGGGTACTCAGGATCTGATTATTAGTTAAATGATTTAATAACTTAGGTTTAACAGTCCTTTCAAAAGTCCTCATAGAGGTGGTTGTTAGACTAATTGGTCTGCAATGATCAGGTGAACTTCTATCTCCTTTTTTGAAAACTTATGTTACGTCAGCATTCAACCAGTCTTGACGGATAGTTTTAGTAGAAAGAGAAATATTAAAAAGTATGGTCAAAAGAGGGCTTATTTCATATTTAATTTTTTCAAAACGAGTGGTGGTATATTATCTGGGACAACCGAAGTTTTATTATTTAACTGACTCAAAGCTTTATCAACGTAATCTATGGTGATGTAAGGAGTGGATAAGGGATCAAAATTTGTGTAATAATTAGGGGCAGGAACCCCGTTATCAGACACAAACCCAGACGAAAATTTTTGGTTTAAGAGAGCGGCTTTATCGAGGCAGTTGTCAATTACTGTTGATTGATCTAGCAACATAGGTATATCATCATTACGTTTATTTAACCTTTTATTGACAAAAAACCAAAATTTGTTAATGTCATTTGATGAACTAATCTCACGTTCTTGATTTTTCCGCATTAACTGAAGTTTCTTACGAAATTCTTTAACTGACGTTTTCCACAGTGAACGATTTTCAAAAGTTTGATCTCGTTTGAACATATTCCAAAGTTTATTCTTTCTTCCTTACTGTGGGTGATAAGGGTTGCACATTATTACGAGACGGACGGACAGTTTTAAGTGGGATACGAATATTAATAGCAGTTAAAATAGCTACTTTGACAATTTGCCATAGGTGATCAACGTGATCATACTATCACCAAAAAGTGTCGGCCAGTCAGTAGTTAGAATAAAATCTCTCATTGCTATATAATTTCCATTATTATATTTTCTGAAAGATTTTTCCCTAAAATTTTCACGGATTGTTCCATCTAAGTAGAAATTGACCATTTCGTGGTCACTGTTTACAAATGGGGCTTCAATGGTAATACCAGATATTCGCCTTGGAATATTCGTAAGGATTAGATCGAGACTATTTCCGTTACGTGCGGATTGTTTCACCATTTGAGTTAAACCAGCAGTTATTACAAACTCTAAAAAGATTTCAGAGACAGAGTTAATTGGCGCAGCAAGCATGTCCCAATTTACAGAAGGTTGATTGAAATCCCCATTAATAGATAGAGCTTGTTCCTTGGAAAATTTATAAGAACACTGTTACATACTTCACTAATTTGCTGATTACTAATACCGGGAGGGATATACATAAGCACTAATCTAGTCCATTCATCATTAATTTTGATATCAACATTACAAATATCACAGTCATGAATATGTTGCTCACTAACAAACAAACTAGGATGGTTCTTATGCACTGCAAATACTTTTATTCCATGTGAATTACTTCAAGTTTTGATTCCTATCAAAATACTACTAGTTTTTATGAGCCTGCGTAAGGTAGTTCACTATGTTTGCTGTTTTTTCTACACATAATCAGAGACGAATATTGGAACCGTTAAGAAAGATTCGAGTCAAAGTTAGTTGTTGACCGTCAGGGTACTTTGACATATTTTGATACAATTGCATTCGTTCGAGAAGTTTGGCACAACATCATTTAAACAGCTCTACACCTCTCGCTTATTGTTGTTTCCTATATTTGGATAATGCTTATGATAATAATTTTATGAATCAAATGGTAATGCTTAACATGCAATTTCAATAGACATTTACTGCATTGGTTTATTGATGCATTGAACGAATAAAGCACACTTTAAATAAAAACAATTTAAACACATCAGACAACTAGTGATTACATGGCACTTTGTTCAGCTCCCATTCTTCCGATTTATAAAGATCTGCCCTAAGTGGTTTAAAGTGTAAAGTTGCCCCAGCTTCAAGAGTAGGCGCAGCCACTGCATACACGGATCCATTATAAAATACCGTTACGGCAAAATACCGATTTCCAGAAACACCTCCGTGTTTCGGGGCCGTAAGTAAGAACTGTTCTCTAGGACCGACAGACCCATCATAAATCGGTGCTAATTCGCAATTGCTAGGCTTGAGATACTCCCTACCGAAAAATGATAAGGAATACGGCATAGGGTGGTGATGGTCGCCAAGACCAAACACGCAAGAGTCCAAAATGCGAAAAGAGAGATTCCCAATTCTAGCAGCGAAACAACCGTCATTGACAACCGTCTCTGTTGGAAGTGGGAGAGTAACCTATAAAATGCACGAACTGGTCAGGTGAACACAACTATTATATGAACTTTCAGCATTCTACTTAAAAACGTAAACATTTAATAATATCAGTCAGTACATCTTATGTGCCCTAGGGCCGGAAGACTAATTCAATCGTACACAGCAGCACCAACATCATTCGCTTCTGGGTAACGATCCTTCTGTTCCAACTCGAATTGCCCAGTCAAAATGTTTCCTGACTTTAATTTCCATAAGCATCTAAAAGATGTTCAATGATAACATAAAGTTGAATAATCCACAACGGAGTCCTACCTGAAGAAGTAACTGAAGAAGTATATCTTACCCGAAGGAGTTCGAAATAACAAGAAATATAGTTGTAGCGATCATCTGCAAGTAGTTTTCGGCTAATAAATGCAATTTGAACTAAAGGATTCAAATCGGAACTCAGAGTGCTGAAAATCTTTTTATCATAAGCAACGAGGCGACTACGGAGGGTTCTGGTCATTTGCTGAGTTGTGACTGTCAGATTAGATGATGTAGCTGCATTCTCTATCCAAAGCAAGTTGACTGTTACTAGAATTCTGAGCGCAATGTATTCGTGTACAATGTGCCAGTAGCCTGTGGCTGAAACATTAAAACAGTGTATGAATAATACATGTGCCTGGGAGGTTCCACCACCACCAGACTAGCTTAGACCCAGATGATTCGCTCACCCCCCCGAAATTTGATTTTCGGTGTTTTTGGCAAAGAATTCGGTTAGTGGCCCGCAGCCATTTATTCCCCAGCCCACCAAAATTTTGCCTCTTACACATGTATATTATGGATCTGTGAAAGGTTGAAAACAGGATCTGAAAGATGTGAAGAAAAGTGTCCAGGGCGGGGATCGAAAAACCGAGCTTTGGATCTACAGCCGAGAGCTCTACCACTGAGCCACACCCCCGGACGTTGAGACTAGCTTGTTGCGCTGATTTCAACCTTTCTGGGTTACTGATATTTAACACACTCCCCATGCTAATTGAAATTCGGCCTCGAATTTCCAGGAATTGCAGGTTGGGTCCTCAAATCCAAGTACCATGTGGTATAAGGGCGGCTGGTACTACCACCTCAAGGGGGGCGCCACTTTGGTCGAAAATTCTACCCTCACCGATATGGCTCAAACTGTGACCATTGAGAATCCCTAGGGCCCCGCACAATCCTTTGAAATTTGGGATGATTTCCTCCAGGAATAAAAAAGTTACAGCTATTCAAAATTTCCAATTCCTATTGAAAATAGCCTAGAATCGGAAATTTAGATTTTTCGCTTCTGACAACCATAACTATGTGAAAGGCTGAAATCAGGATCTCAAAGATGTGAAGAAAAGTGTCCAGGGCGGGGATCGAACCGCCGAGCTTTGGTTTAAGAAGTAGAACGCTCTACCACTGCGCCACATCCCCGGACGTTGAGAGTAGGTTATTACGCTGATTTCAACCTTTCTGGGTTGCTGATATTTAACATACTCCCCTTGCTAATTGAAATTCGGCCTCGAATTTCCAGGAATTGCAGGTCGGGTCCTCAAATCAAAGCACAATCTTGGTCTAAGGGCGGCTCCCCGGCTGCCTCCTAACCAGAGGCCATATTATACTTCTCTCTTCTACAGAGCCGGGAGCCAAATCAAAGAGCCATATAACTATATCAACTATAACCCTTAGCACCATGAGGACCACCATAACCAAACCAACTATCTCAAGGACCTGCAATTCCACCATTCCCAGGCATCACAAACGACTTCATCTCCTCAGAGCGGTACGACACGCCACGGTCGCCAAATGTGAAAGGCTGAAATCAGGATCTGAAAGATGTGAAGAAAAGTGTCCAGGGCGGGGATCGAACCACCGAGCTTTGGATCTTCAGTCGAGAGCTCTACCATTGAGCCACACCCCCGGACGTTGAGACTAGTTTGTTGCTCTGATTTCAACCTTTCTGGGTTACTGAAATTTAACAGATCAGTTGTATTATATGGATCAGTTATGCTGAAATAGTTACGGAATATAGAGCAAGTCCGGTCTATTCAAAATTGCTCTCGGCCATGTCGGAGCGAGACTACTGAATATTACTGTGTCATTCATTCACATTTCACATGTCACATTCATGACTGAGACTGATTTTGTCGGAGCGTAAATTCGTGACTTTAAATCCAGAAAACAGAATAACGGAAATCGGACACGGCCAGGGGCCCGTTGCATAAAAATGATAGGTTATAAGTTCATAAGTTAATAAGTTCATAAGCTAATATGTCATATACAATAAGTAAAGGTGTTGCATAAAATTTTATTGTAATAAGCGATTATTTCATAAGTAATTCTGAATTATAATAAGCGAAAAGTCATAATTTCATCTGCTAAAAGTCATAAGTACAACTGAAATATATAGCTGGCTACTTATTGCATGTTTCAGTTCTACGAAGAGCAATACAATTAGTTTAGGAGCAGTTAAATGAAGTTTAGCAAACAAAAACTTTATTATTGAGAATTGAGGTAAAATGTTATTGTGTAAATTGTAAACTCAAACTCACGAACCATATGCTTTTTCGGTTCAGCAATTTTTCGAACATCGTTCATGTAGTAACGGTAAGTGGAATTTGTTTCTTTGCTATTGCATCATCGTATGATTTCGGTCTTGGCACTTTTTTATATAGAACTTCACTCTTCTAATAAAGCCCAAAAACTGTAAATCTTTAAAGGAGAGTACTTTGAGCATTTCTACCAGTATTGTAACCGTTCGGAAAAGCCTAAGTTTACCGTTTTCTGTACATTTGTTGCTATAAAATTGATACAATAAAACTTGAAATTTTATTGCAAATTCGCTTATTTTAATAAGCGACTTTTCATAAGTTAATAGTTATTGCCAAATTTTATGCAACGCTCGCTTATGAAATTTACTTATTTTAATTCCAAAACAACTTATTTTAATAAGTCGCTTATGACTTATTTGGTTATGACTTTTATGCAACGCAAATTCGCTTATTGTATATGACTTATTGGACTTATTAACTTATTGTAATTTTTATACAACGGACCCCAGCTCATAGTTGCTGCAATATTAGTCAGAATGGCATTGCTGAGGTTTAATTGTCTCGGCAGCACTATGCACAAACGTAGTCTCAGATAAGTCTGCAATAATCCGGGAGAATTCCAGTACCGACACCACGAGATTTGCGCGGGATTTACCTTAATTTTTACCTTTGTTCTGAGTTTTTACGCTGGATAACTAATCAATCTACTTTACTTGATAATATTTTGCTTGTTTACTCAATTATGAAAGGTCATTGGTAAGTAATGTGACTACAGCTTTAGTACTGATGTTTAAGCTCGGCTTATGCTTTGTCCTTTTAACCGACTGTCCGTTTAGGCGTTTGTGTGCTTGGGAATTTTGAGACAGACATAATGAAATTGTCCGGTTGGCCGCAGGAGGTGCCCACTTGTCCGTAATAAATTTAAGCAGTGTTGAACATATTCTTACCGACAAACGAACAAATGCACAAAAGGACTAGTTTTATTCCTGCTTTATATTGGTAAATATCAGTAATTCTCACCTTCTGGTTCGCTGGTGACAGAAATATGCATTCGTGATATTGCTGAGGCGGCTTCTCCGATAATTTTCAAGGTAAGGCCATCACTCAACAGCTTGCATATGACGTCTTCAAGCGCATCGACTGTGAATGCTGCGTCTTTATCCGCATTATCGCTTACTAACTTCAGCATCGTTTGTTTCATATTGATGATCTCGGTCAACATCAATATTATAGAGTGTGTTGACTGCAGTGCTTTCATCCCCGCTATGACATTTCTGACTTCATCAACAGTGTACTGTCTGGCTGTTGGTTGAGCGTTTTTAGCTTCCATGACGATAGTAGCAATTGATATGCCAAGGCTGACTAATCCTAAAACTCCTGCGGCTATTGGATTTCCTGCTGCCATTCCAATAGCCACAAAAGCCACAGTTGTACCCAACGTAATGGCTGTCTTTTCGAGTATTCCCTGTACCTGTTTTCCAACATTTTTACCTTCCGCTTTTTTTAAAGAGACTGCAACCTTGGCAAATGCAAGGCCGGCTTCACGCGACAATGATTTCGACATTTTAAGACTTGAAGTCAAATTTAAGAGTCTTGATATGGCAACTTTTTTCCTATTCTCATCAATGGCATCACTTTTCGTAATTACGCTTTTTAATTGTTCCCATTCAAAGGCGGCATAGTAATTAGGCTTTTTACGAGCCCCTAAACAGAAAATTGTATTTTGGCAACACTGTAGCAAATCGGTCAATAAAAGTGTTGACTTATTTGCATAAAGTGCAAAACTTTTGTTGTAACTTGAATCAAAGCAACAAAAATGCTACAATCACATGCATGCAATTGAATTGCACGTTATAGCGTGCAATTATGCTGCAACTGCGCGATCTACTCGGTATTCTTTGCTGCTCCCATATCGGAATATGCAGCGAGGCTGCTGTTAGCCACAGACCTGACTGCACCGATCAGCAATTCTTTCCATTGTATAGTTTCCGCAGACATGAATGTGCAAATTATGTTGAACTGCATATAAACTACTGAAAAGTATGTCAGTCTTTAGGCATAACATGCATAAGTTGAAAATGATTCAAGATTTTCGAGCTCTGTTTAGAAGTGAATTGTAGCACTGCTTGCTGGAGGAGAAGCAAACTTCGTTCGCAAACAAATTTCTGAGGGCAAAGCTGGCAGTGCAAAAACTTAGTAATTAACTGAGTAATTAAATAGAGTTGCTTTCTAACTGTGGTTGCTAATTGCTTTCTCTAAAGCTTTTGGGTATATATTTCTGCCTGAAAAATGTCTAAACTCGGAATTTCTAGGAGTTTTGTGTTCCCACGTGAAGTCTTTCATATGTTCAATGTTTGGCAGGCAACAAATACATAGCAGTTTGTCTCCCTTGATGGGTCGGCAATTGATTGATCCAAGCTGACGATGTTTAAATTGAAAAATTAGTGTGAAATTTAGTAGGGAATTTAAACGGCGAATTTGAAATAGCTCGTTCACCAACTGCCTGACTAAGTTCTATGGTTCAGATTTAAGCTCCACCAAAACAGCTCATTTTTATTATTTAATTATCGATATACACGAAGATATAAAATTAAGTTTAGTTTAAGTTAAAGTAAGGTGGTCAGGTAGTGCCGTGATGGCCGAGTAGTTAAGGCGTTCGACTTTGGATCCGATAGTCCGAGGTTCGAATCCCCGCTGCCACAAGGCTTTCACAAATCCCCTTGAGCAAGGGACTAAGCACATATCGGTTCTCCGTGGGCTCTAGCCAACCCAGCTATCCATCCTTAATTGGTCGGTAAATGGGTACCACGAACGTGGGAAGGTAACAGGAGACTGTGTAGGGCATCTGCCTTGAGGAGCTGGCCCCTTCTCCACGGTTGCAGTCATCATTCGAGGTGGCGCTCCTGGCTCAAGGGCAATGAAACCGGGGATGAGCACCGTGCCCCCCATACCCTGTAAGGGTGGGAGACTTCTCCAGGGGTAACCTTTACCTTTACCTAAGGTGGTCATTCCTTTTGGAGTCATCAAATTGGAACCATTATTTTTCATTCATTGTTTGAAGTTAAGAAGCCATTTCTACATTAAAGTATAGCTCAACAGTTTCTCAATTTAATGAATACAATAAAACTAAATTTGGTTTTCCAAAACTTTTGACTACATTTTAGAAGGAGTGTTATATTCTAGATGCATTCCATTGCAGGTTCAAACAACTTCTTCGTTCGCAATCGGTTATATCATTCAATACATCTATCAGATATCTCGGAATATTATTAGTTATTATGAAACGCTTTTCGTTATAGAGAAATTAGCTAAAATGTATGAACAACCTGGATTTTGCACTGTTCTAGAGGTTAGAAGTTGTAAAGGCCGGTTCACATTAGGCAATCTGCAGGCAATATAGTTGCCGGCAATTTAGGAGCAATGACAATATTGCCAGCAATGCACCTGTTCACACTACATCACCAGGATTGCCGGCAATATAGCGGGAAATTTAAAATTATAGTCTAGTGGCAATCTGTACTCGCCTATATTTACATGTTTAATTGCCTCAAAGCTTGCTCGCTGTCCTAACAGAAATTGCTGATTGACAGCAATATTGCTGGCAATTTTTACACTGTTCACACTAGCAATAAATAGGCAATCTGTTGGCAATCATATTGCTGGCAATCATATTGCCGGCAATTATTGCCTAGTGTGAACCGGGCTTAACAGCATTTACACTAACTTCGAGACAAATTTAGTTAGTTTATGCTCTTGGGAAGAGCAAAAATTTTCGTCCAAGATACAAACCCAATCTAAATGTTTTGTGGTAATCCTTTCCCCAGGATGCGATTCTATAATCACACGTTAACCATACACCGAGCGGTAACGCGTAAAATACTGATTTGACTAGAACCCGCCTTTTGCTCGGAGATGATCCAGATGTTCTGAATATAAACTATTTAAATTTGAGGAAAAAGGCTTCAAGTAGAATTATTTCAGTTTTAGTAAAGATTTTAATGCCATCATTAGGTGCATTTTATTTCCGTTTCCAACCTTTTACGTCTTTATAAATCATACCTTTAGGAACGTCATCAGCGGCATCACACTTGAAAGGGCGCTGCTTGGAAGCCGTGCAGCTAACAGACCAAGCCAACATCATTATTAGCGCTAGCATTGCCAAAAACATGACTACTGATTCTATGTAACTTACTAAGCGCTGGATTAGATATCTTCACAGTAAAGATAAGTCACCTTCTTGCATTTCTTGCAAATTGTCACCACAGAAAACTGACTTACTGCAATCCTATTGTATTTTAGTTTCTGACTAGTTAAGCTAGCATGGTGTATGTACCAGTGATGGAACCGGGTCACTTGGGCTTGACCCGGTGACCCGGTTTTCCAGAAGATTTCCAAAAGTTGCAAAAACTTTCTATTTTGCCAAAGAACGCTAAATTTTTGTCTTCCATGTTCCGTAACCACTTTGAAAAGAATAACTATTACATATGTTTGCTCTAGGTTTTCTTGAAATGCGTTTAATAGTATAGTTGTAGCATTTTGAAAAATTTATGCAGAAATTAGTTGCAAAACCAATGATTTATCCTTCTGCGAAATTTTGCAGGGTCTAATATGAGCATACATTAACACGGGGTCCGATTCTGGGGGGGGGGTCTACCCCGACCTCGACGAAGGGTCTACCCCTGGAAAATTCCAAAAGTTTAGGGGGATCTGCCCCGAAATTAGCAAAAATTGTAAATTTTTAACGTATTTGATCAAAAATTAGTACAAAATGACAATTTTCAACGATTTTTAAGAAATTTTTTTAAAAATCGCTAAAATTTGCTAAAAAATTACCTACTTTTGGTAAAAATCGCTGAGGGGTCTACCCTTTTTTCCTTTCTGGACGAGAGGTTCTGTTCTTTTTTCCTTTTCGCTGAGGGGGTCTGCCTGTTTTTTGTCGGTCTGGGGGGGGTCTGCACCCCCCCCCATTCCCCCCACGTTATCCTACGCATATGCGAACTTGTCTAAATACAAGGAATACTTTAAAAAATTTTTCATTGCGTAGTGACTTAAATTAAATTAAATTGTTCATTTACCTTCAACATTTGCCTTGGTTGCGAAATTAACCATATTGTACTAAATAGAGTTATGCAAATCATGGAAATTTTAAGCTAAAACTAAAAAGCTAAACAATAATTTGAGACTGACAGATTCAAATAACCTCAAGCTGCGAAAGTGCTCAAGACTAAAATATAGAAAAAAGCAAATAAATATTGTACATCGAACGAAAATGCAAACTAAAATTGTAGTTTTTTAGGCCGAAAGTTTATAAAATTTGAGGTAAATTCAGAAAACTGGGTCAAGACCGGGTCGAAGCTGTTGACCCGGTGACACGGTGACCCGGTGACCCGGTCCAAAAAGTGACCCGAACTGGTACAATGTACATGCGGTGCAGCTGTTAATTTAGCCTTAATTGAGCAGTGTGTTCGAGCTATTAAGGGTGCAGCTAATTATCACTTTTTTGCCGATTTTCGACCATCTCCGATTTTGCTCATTTTCACATATTTTATAGTCCTCATGGGTCCGCGAAACAAGACAAGAGCGTTTTGCGAAATATTGCTTCTATCGTTCTGTACAGGCCCTCAAAGGTGACCCCGACATGTGTTGAACATAGGAAAATGAAAAAGTTACTCTAAAAAGTTTGTGGCAGAAAAATTTTTAGCTGTATAAGAGCCAGAGCTCTGAAACATTTTCAGAACCATTAAGGACATATTGTAGAGTGCAGCTATCTCCTCTGAAGCGATTCTGTTGAGTATTGGATTTTTGGCGAATTTTTAAAGTCAGCATTTTGGAAAATCGGGTTTTTGGACCATGAAAAACAGGACCAACGGCACTCTTTTGCTTGTCCTGAACGATTAGCAAAAGCTACAGAAACGGCCAATAGATAGCTAGACTCTACGCATAAAACCACGTCTTATGAAAGTACTCGCATGTTTCTATCATCTACAGTAAGCTCAAAAAACTTGCCACAAAAACAACAAATTTTGCTAAAAATTGCCATTTTTCATAATTTTCACATTCTTCTGACAATTTCTCACACATTATGTGGTAAAAAAATCACCAAACTTGGCACATTGATAATATATCCATGTCTGTCAGCAAATAATGTGGTCAAAACAAATCAGTCAATATTCAACGTGTCTGCTGTGGCGCAACTTTAATCTTACTTAAACTTAAACTTAAACTTAAACTTAAACTTAAACTTAAACTTAAACTTAAACTTTAATCGTTTAAAATTTTTTCCAAATATAGACAAATTGGGTATCAATCGATAGCAAATGGAACGAGGAGCAACTTTTCTCATAGAACCATGGGTCTAAATGTTTTCTGTGCAAGATAAAACTAGTTAACGTTATACTGGGCAGTCATGCAAGGTTAGGTCAGTGCATCACTCAAGCATGCATTAACACTTTGCACCTTCGGGTGATGATCATCACATTGTGATGTCTAATGCAGCAAACATCAACAACATTATAAACGCCTGGATAGCTGGCCTTGAGCCACGTCTGCACTTAAATATTACCTTAGTAAAGGCATTCATTTGGTGTATCGGTTAACCCTGTTTTCGGTCGCGTTTGGTCTCCACCTGACCTTGCAGGGCTCATCACCGGAATTTTCAAGCTTTCCGGATTTGATGAACCTGAATAACTCTGTCACAGTTTGATTTCGAACGCTAATATTCTAAGTGATTTTTGAGAACATATGGGGGCGTGTGAAAATGAGCGAAATCCGTGACTATCGATTTTTGACCAAAGTGACCCCCCCCCCTTAAGGGGGCTACCACAAGCTTGCCCAGGCTTCTTCCAGTTGGTATACGTTTTGGCACAGATATAGAGCACGGGTGTGATCAAGATCTTAATCAAAAGATCTTAATCGCCCTCCAGCCATTGCCTTTATGTGCCCGACCCCGCCCCATTTTTCACTACTACCAAAATAATTAAATGTTTCTGCTGACGGTTAGGCCTTAGCTGCAAGGTTGCTATTTGCATGGTGGTTTGGCAAGTGTGTCCCCATCTGAAAAAACTCTAAATGGCTGATCTTCAAAGTTTAAGTTTAGCTAAAAATTGTAAATTTTTGGCTAACGAAAGGAAACTTTTAACTCTAGTGAAATCTATAAGGCATAAGCGCTTCCACAGACAAGGGGCCCAATGTAATTAACGCGCAAACCCAGATTAAGTCGCTAAGAAGCTATATCAACAGATGAAATTAACCTAGTGAGCGACTTAACGGGGCTTAAGGTGGTGGTATCGTTTACCCCACTGGTGTATACTGAAAAATTTGTAATGGCAACCTATACGTTTGACCTCTTTAAAGCATTAAATAACCAACAACTTGCATATTCTCAAAAAATGTAGCTTTCATGGTTCGGTGGTAACTCACAAATTGGAAAAATTAAAATGAAATTTTGAACAAGGATTACTTTCGATTAAATTACGTTAGAAAGCTAAAATTTCGTAGGCAAAGACAGGAATGTCTTGCCGAGGGTCATTTTTCAACATTTTAGTTACTGTTTAGCATGTCGAAAGAAAACTACCAAAAACGCAAACTGACGCCATTTTTTTCAAAATTCAACAAGCGATATCTCAGTTGTTCTTGACTCAAACGAAAAACTAGGAAAAATGACCCTGCAATAGGTTTTGGCCAATTTGTACGTCAAATTTGAAAACACAATATTACTCGAAATGTGAGAAAACCTTGTTTAAAAAATAAAATTGCTTCACTATTTAACGATCAACGTAATTGATGCTTAGCTAATTGCTTGCTTGCCATTACAAAAACGCAGCACTGACCAAAAAGGATTGATGATTCTGTTATTGTAAAATAGTGAAACAGACTGGTTGGGGGGGGGGGAAGAAAACGAATGGGGCGGAGTTATTTATTTCCATATATGTTTACGGACACTTTGGAAGTTGTGGGGGGACGAATAGCGTTATTTTATTTCTATGGCCCCTTAGTAATCTTACTCCCCCCCGCACTTCACGCGTAGACTATGTCTGAATATTGCTATTATGGGTTATTTTAATTTGCTAGTTATCCACAATCATTAAATATGCCTGAATAAGTGACATTACACGAAAAATTCCATTTTCTTGTAAATTTCTATTTTCGGCGGAGCAGATACAGCTGCACGCTGTCCGCTCACCGAAAGTAGTCTGGTTCGAGCATAAAAAATTTAAAAATTTTGATTTTTAAATTTTTTCAGTTTCTAGTCTGGATTGTGTCCATTTATATTAATAATGGTAAAAAATTCGAAAACTACTAAAAAAGTGAAAAACTCGTTATCACCATTTTTCATCAGATATGGAATTTTGGTCAAAATAAAATTTTTTTCATACACGATTAAAAGTTCTATCAGCATAATTGGGAACACTAGTAAGGTCATCAAGCGATATTTCAGGTCATTGGGATTATTTGCTATAAAGTTAGCCTTTAAAATACGGTAAACGATACCTACCTACCTTAAAGTGGCTTGGACGTTGCTAACATCGGTCCCTGGTTAGCTTGGTGTGCATAAACGAGCCCATTGTAGGGCTACCGTTGGACAGCTTTCGGAGACAAACATTATAGTGCCTATAGTACATAAAATTAGTCTTCAATAATTAATATCAATGACTTTTGGCAAGTTTGGGTTTAGCTAAAGTTTTTGTGAACTACTACAAGGCCCAATCTGCAAATTAAGAAATTTGTGCATAGTAGTGTGGAATATTAGCCAGAATTGATGATTTTAAGTCCAAGTGTTAAAGTAAGATTACAGTAAAATTAAGTACTCTATGGTAATGGTACATTCAGATCATAGTAATAATTCTACAGTAAGGTCAAATTATTACATTCCTTTTGCAATATTACAAACACGTTAGTTCATTTGCATTTCTAACTTGACACATAGTCAACCTTTTGAAATTGTGTAAAGTGCTGGCTTAGCCTATTTCTTTTCTCTATTTAAGCAAATGTTAATTGACAGTGGGGGCAGTTGAGTTGAGTTCGGCTGGGGTAGTCGTCGGGGCGTTTCGGTGTGATTAATTGGGGTCCAGGTTTGTGCATTAGTTCTGAGTCTGAATTTATGTTATTTTGATTTGGAATAACAGTGTTTAACTTTTTGAACAAATTGCCCACTCGTTTCCTGAATATTTGAATAACTTTTAAACTAGTTTAGGAGAAGTAATTTAGTTTCGCTTGAGCATCGCACACATTTGACTCGAACCTGCAAAATTCCAAAACGAAGTCCGGTCATTCATTTTTTGGAAATACAGCTCAAAGGTTCAAAACCTCACAATTGTGCAGGAGATTCCTAATTGCGCATGTTTATTTCATTAGCTTTAAAGTATAATATCAACATTCTAAGCATCCTGTGCGTTCTGGTTCTGGTTTTCATTACAGTTTCCTATAATTTGCTATTTTGTTCAAAAGCTGACAATAATCTGTAACACTCCAGGATCATATAAAGATCGATCAGTTTCTGAACCCGTTATGACTGGAAATGTTTCTTTCTTTGTTGCAGTTTCACTAGTTTCAACAGTGAACTATCAGCTGCCACGGCACAATACTCGGTTCGTTGTCTGAGGTTATTCTTTTCAAAAATTTCAAAGTTCTAAACAGTTTGCAAGGGAGCACCGGAGCCGGGGAGGGAGTCAAGATGGTGCACATTCTAGTTTACGTTAGGACGATCTCCAAGAAGAAGACCATTAAAAATTAAAATCCTATATCGTTCATAAAAATAGCAATCTCGGAAGGGTGGCAAAAGGTGTCAATATTCGTGCCGATATTCGTAGAAGGTCGTGAACTAGTCAGCTGCAAAGGATGAGCTTGAATGCGTTAAATTCGACAAGTTTGTGCAGAAGAACAAAAGTCTGTATCTGCAATTATGGGGTTCCTGGAGAGCTTTCGTCGGAACCCTTCTGGTGATTCACAACATAAGAACACAGAAATATCTTTGCCAAAGGTTCTGTTGCTCAAAATTATTCATATCTTATGATTATAAATTTAATTAATAGATTCATTAATTACTACTGAATTCTCTGTCATTATAGTATGCTTTAGTTATTTCGCTGTTCTCGTTGCTGTTGGCGAGCCAGCAGCTCGTGAACATAGCGCGGATTCCGTTTCACACTGGAACTGATACTATCAGATTTTTCACTAGGCAAGGATTTTGCCGTTTTATCTGGAACTGTACAAGATTTCGAAGTCTTGACAGACTGAGTTTTCTCCGTGAAAGCCAACTGTTTCTTTGACCATTCAGAGCCACGCTTTGCCGTCACCGCCAGTTTCCCGCTTTCCGACTTGCCTGCTTTCGTCGGCGGAGTGGCCGTTTCGCTTTTGGAAACGGCCGTATCCAGTTTCTTCCGGCCTGCAATTCCTTTTTCCAATTTCGTTTCCTTCGTCTGCAGCTTTCGGTCCTGCTTTATTCGGTTCCTACGCTTTCGTCGACACAGCAGGACTATCACTGTAAGTAGCAACAGCAATAGCACAATTCCTGCTGTAACCCCGCCAACCGCCTTTACCACAAGATTACTATCTTTATCTTGCTTTTTGGCTGCCTCCCCTACCATACTATCGGTAGTTGCAGCAGTTGTATTTGTAGTATTTCTGGTTATTGTTGTTGGTGTTGCTGCACGGGTGCTGGTTGTAGCCAGGCCTAACTTTTCTATCCGGTCCATAACTAAACCTTCACCTAGCTCCATGAGTAGGGTGAAGGAATTGTTAGTGCATACTCGCAAATCGTTATGTAGATTCACGATGTTCGGTATGCCTCTGAATGCTAGACTTTGACTGCGATCTGTGTTCTGATAGAGGGCAACTGATATGTTATCTGTTGTGCGATTTTCTTGAAAATCATGCAATGGCTCAGTCAACACAACCTGACCTCCCGCAGTCATGTTAACCGACCAACCCTGAGTGTCCATTTTAAATTCCAGCATCCAGCTTTCCTGATTTTCGCAGTCAAGCTTAGTGACTGCCACAATCGAATCGAGCTTTGCAGTCCCAGTCAGCACGAACCATGGCAAAAATGGCTGTCTTGATACTAGTTGGTATAAATCGCAGTCCTGCGGAATCCTGGAACCGGTACTTGACGATTGGCCGAAGTGGAGACACAACTGAATTGTATCCCCGTACCTGCTCAGGTTTGGACGAATCAAGATGAGTGCCAAAATTAGGAGAAAGTTTAGCTCCATTAGATCCCAGCTGAGTATCTGAAACAAGCACAAAATAAAGAACTTTGACTATTCTACGTAAAGTTAAGAGAAATATAATTAAGCATCATATTTTTGGAACTGTGCCCTGTGAGAATAAAATATGACCCATCAGGTTAAGACACTGGTTCAATTTATAAAGGTGATCCCTAGTGAATATCTGTACCCCCGCTTCAAGTACAAATGTTTTAGCAGCTGTGCTCATCCCCACATACACAGCCGAGGAGTCAGGAGTGCCACATCGAATTACGACTGTAATCGGATTCGAAATCCCAGTTGGACAAGAACGTACCATTGTACTTGTAGTATATTGAGATTTCATTGGATGGTACTGAATGGTAGGTATGGTAGGATGGTACGATGGTAGGATTAATACTTAACTGATTATATACTGAGCTGTGACTACTGAACTCTCTCCGTTTTTGCATCATTAACAGAAAGCGAACGACAGTTAGATCACTGCTGGGCTTATGATAGCCAATTTTGATACAAGGCTGAAGCAATTTTAAGGAAATAAAATCATAACTACAGCATTTGAGAGATTCAGGTGTAATGTGGGTAATGGTGTCCGATCCCTTTTCCAAAATGTGTAGTTTTTTCTTTCGTTATGTTTATCAGAACTTACCAAAGGCCCTTAAATTTCCCCTAAATATGGTATAAATATAACAATTGAAATATTGTTGGTAACCCGATAATTTCGTATAATTTCTAAGTATTTCAAACACAAAACTTTTAAAATTCTATTTTCAGTCAATTCCGAACGTAGAGGCAACACTGCAGTATATGTCCTTATTTTGAAAGATCAGTCATACTGCCTACGTGGCACTCACGTGACAGCCTCTCATGCTGACAAGCTATGATTGCACCATCAGTTGGTAGTTTTCTTTCGTGACGTGCGGCTGCTCTAGCACTTTGGAGATTTCCCTATTTTGATTTTTCGCCCTAAGCCCCTAAGTTTTCTCTTTCGGTTTTTATTAAATCAATTCCTTTTAATTTCTAACTCCAAATTGTTATTTCCAACTATTTCTTTTCAATCAAAAATCTCTAACTCAACACCTCCACTCCTTCTAATTCTTGTGGGGCAGCCTCGCTTGCCTCTTCGACTTCCCTCCCAATTTTGGATGCTTTCTTTTCCTATTATCTTGTTATTCCCCCCTATATGCTGCTATATCATTTTTCGTGAAGACCGTTCGTCTCGAAGAGGGGCCTGTGAAGACTAAGGCTATGAAAACTAGCCGAATCCTGTTACACTAGCTAACAAGTTATATCCAGTCTGTGATGGCACTGTATTGCTGAAAACTAATTGGCAAATTGTTCTTTGTTCTGAATTCCACTGCCTTGTTTTCTTTATTAGCTGCCTTCTTGTTACTTCCAATAATGTGAGGTTTTTTATTATAAGCCTGAGTACTTTGTGTACTGTGTACTGTATACTGTGTCTTCATTCTTGTTTAGTCAGTTGAGTAGTTTAGTTCGTTCATTGATAGTTTCGTAGCTTTCTTTTTAACACTTTTCTTATTAAATCCATTTCTTGTCTCTAATTTTAATTTTTAATCCGTTAACTTTGTTCTATAACTTAATTAGCTAAGTAGAATTCAGGGGCTAACCCGGAATTGTTTTGAAGTATTTTTGTATAAATTGTGTCCCCTCCTTTTCCTCAGGCATTTGGGTCCCAAAAAATTTATCCCCTGGCGAGGTGTTCGTCCTTTTCATCTGCCTGAACTAAATATCTCCGCCATATTATACAGCTGTGAGTTTCATTGCGTCAGTCCTAGTAGTGGGGCTGAGTTCTGTGGTTTTATTCCCGACTCAATCATTATACAGGCGTGGTTAGAACGACCTCAGTGCCAACGGAGCTCCGAAGGTTATAATTTCATCTGCTTGAAGGGATCGTTTCCAAAGTCCCCTATATTGATAGTGGGTTAAGGTTGATTCCATTTTCTGTTTTATAGAAATATACAGATCAACTACAGGAGTCGCTGTTTCAGTTAAACTGGTCTCGTTATGAGTTATAATTATCGGCAAGTTATGATTAGATGAACCTTTTACAGGTAATAAATTCAAACTTCAGGCTAATAAATTTACAGGTAGGAAGGGCTATGACCATCTTACAACACTGTCAGTCCAGTGGGATTTTTTAGCCTTAATGAATATTTCCGGCAAATCTTACGCTACAAATAATAATTTTCTCGATATTTATCATATTTAATGAAACTTGCCAAGAGCTATATAGCATTGATTTCCGAATCCAACTACGTCTCAGCAGCAGCGCGTTATATCTCCGCAGTTGATTAAATCACAATCAACATTTTTGACTTAAATACAGGTAAGTATAAAAGCTTTTGCAAAATCTGGTATAAGTAAAATGTTTCCCTCTGCTCGACTTGGTCATTCTAGTGATACTGTAGGTAACTTGCGCATGAAATGCTATTGACGTAACACTACCGTGAATTCTAAATTGATGCCAGCCTATCAGCAAAATTTAAACTAGTTATGGCTGCCTTATAAATTTAAATTTTTGAAAAAACTGTTAGCGATTACGTTACTATTACTATGACTAAAGCGGTTGCAAACTTTTCAAATAAGCTGGATCGGGTCGAGCAAAAATGACCCGTGAAGGTTCCGTCCCGATCCAATCCCAGTTCGTCCTTCTATCCATTTGAAAATGGCTAGAATCCTTCTGTCAATTTGGTTGAGTTGTTTTTAACTACCCGGCGGGTAGTTATTAACTGGAGTGCACTTTGCGCTTTTGGCCGATGTTAATCATATTGTGCTGCCTTTTGCAACAAACAATAAACAGCAGCACGCAAAAGCTTTATGCACAATGAAATTGTTTTCACCGTTTTAAAAAAAAGCTTACTGCGAGTATACGAACGTTGTTACGGAAAAGTCCGTATGTGTGCAGAATGCAATCGACTTCATAAACGACAAATCGACACTAAACAAATCGGATGCTTATCCATACCAGAATGACAATAGGACGGGAGTGAGTGCATACTTCACCAGTAGCTTGGCTTTAAAGGTTAGTTCTGTGGAAAATGTTCTTTCATAGACTTTTCATTCAGAGTTGAGCAATAGAATACAGATTTAAGACCTGCGGCGATAGGACAGGACTAAAAATGGTTTCACTTAAAGTGCTGACTCTTTGTGAATAGTATGCACTATGCGTGAGTTATGGGGCTGCAAATACATTACTTTGACGTTCATACGTACATTCTTTATTTACACACAACACAACACATCACAAAATGTCTTTGTATGAAAAGAAAATATAATTTGCATATTATAAAGGGACATTGAATTCAAACACAGCATATGCATTTCATAGGAAACACTATAAATATCATTGCTGGCGTTCTAAAGCATATCAAAAACTGTAGACGGTAGAATAAACAGGTCGGCCCCAAAACGGGCAGTATTCCTTTGTAGACCTTTTCTTTATTCAATTGCGAGATTGCTTTTGTTGGAAGCTCTTTAAAGAAGAAACTCCAGGTTTAGTTAACAATTTCACTTGACTTCCCTCATCAGAGGGAACAGGCCTATGTCGGGCTGAATTTGTGATGTCCAGCCCAAGCTAGTACCTTATCTAATTCCCTAACGCACCGATGTGTGGCTCCCAAGCTACACTGATGCTCAAAAATCTGCAATCGTTTAAATGGCTGACAGCCGAAGACTGCGCGAAAGCTCTTATTTCTCCTGCTTAAATAGGTTCCAAAACCTAATTTGCATAATTCGAATGCAAACAATCTGACCTAAGCTAGTCCAGAGTTGAAGATAGGGCTTCTGAATAGAGAAATGACTCACAGCACAAAACATACAAGTCTCCATTTTATACATTCCTGCTCCCGCAGGAATAAAAAGTGAAGCTGCTGCGCCGAGACGCAGCACGAAAAACTGACGACAACCGCAAGAACAACGAAAGGAGAATTAAACATCGTACTCTCTATAGCCACCGTTTATTATCAAGAACAATATTACATTTTCACATTAGACACATAGGTTACCAAAAGCTTTATACATAGCAACATATTAGATCATTTTTATTCATGTTCTGTCCTCTTTGTCCTTGCGAGTGGATGTTACCCATGGTGGGTCAGGGGCCGGTTTGCCAATGCGTTCTGCAACTGCTTTCATGAGTACTATGGCTGATTTCAGGAAATTACTATCTTTCGGAATCCCACCTTCAACGTAATATTTATACGCGGAAGAACAGAAAATTTCCCGAAACGCTGTAGTTCTGGATTCCACTGGTATACGCGGATTCTTGAGAAAGCCCTCTCCTTCACTCCAATATTTCTTCAGATCAGCTATATCGGTTTTCAGCTGTTCATTTGGCTCTAAAATACATCATAATTACGATTATATGTGCAGAAGAGTAGAGCATAAAAAGCCAAACATTTTCCACCGAACAGGCGAGTTGAAATAGGCAACATAACTAAGTTAACCTTGTATTCGAAAAGGTAGAGTAACCTCATTGCGCGGAAGGATCCTCAGAAGAAATGCTATGCTGGCCAACAATGCTAGCTTAGTAGAAAGAACCTACACGTTTTCCAGAAGGAGTTTTGTCGGTTTATAAGCCTACCTTCGTCTCCCAACATCAGCTTACATAGCACCCTCCTCCATCAAAGATGGCACCCTGCGATTAGCTGAGCTATAAAGAAAGATTTTCTGCACATCAAGGCAGTACTACTGCTACATCTCCTAGCTCTCAGGAAAACAATAATAGATATCACCTTGTTGGATGTCAATTTTTCCGCAATACTGCTGAATCACCTCATCGCAGTCTTTAGTGTAAGCATCAAACTTCGACAGACTTTTAGAGGCTTGGAAACAATCATTCTTCATTGCAGCAGTTTCGTTGGCAATGTCTACATCGTATGCAGCAGAATGTACTACGCCCAGATGAACAATAACGAAATAAAGTAGAGCAGCTTTTTGAATCATGCGTGGATCTGCAAAATAAGGTTAAACTATAAATGTGAAATTGGCAAAAACAACAAAAACGTTTGCGATATGAAAATGACTTCGCTGAATAATCGCTCAATTAAGTTTAACCAGAGTTAAAGTTGCTTTACCGCGCTTTTCTTTCGAGTTCACATTTAAATGATTATACATTACCACTCGTTAATGAAGCTCTAAAGTTTAAAGCGAATTCCCTAGCATCTGCGCAACATATGAATACAGTCATACGTCATATTGCAAGAAAACTAAATATGCAAGCACTGCATAGATAAATTGAAATCAGAGGCAGTAAGTTCCAACAGCAACTCACCTTTTCCAAACTTTGCAGGAAAAAGTTTGCATAGTACTTCTAAAGATGCTTCTATTAATGCTGATTATAGTAGAGGCATAGACCACACAACGCTGTGAGATTTACAATTTGCATTGTTTTCCGATTCATCCAATACCACTGTAAAATTGATAAGGGACCAACAATAGGATTTGCATTTTGTCAACTTAATTGAATCATAAGTATAACTTATGAGCTGTTCATCTTGACAACCCTTTCTAAACGTCATGTCTCCGGTTTGTCAATTTCCAGTTTCTCAACTCCCCAGTTAGTCAACTCTAATTCATATAATTAGGATTGTCCCCAGTTAGTCAACTCATAGTCACCTTTTTTGTAAGGCAACCTTTAGTTTGTCAACTCTTTTTTCAGGTCATCCCCACTTTGCCAACTGGTTTCCGCGTCAATCAGTTCAATTGTTGTTCTTGTTTTTCTCAGGGGGGTCCTGCTTTAACAAAATTGAAGTTTTAGTTTTATTTTTTTAAATTTTTTTTAATTTAAATAGAAATATTTAATGTCAAGTCATAAATAAGATCTGGCACGGATGCAGATGAAACAACAGGAACATAATTTCAAAGTTTAGTTTTACAAATTTTAAATTTTTTAAAAAAATTAGTACTCAGTTGATGCCGTCCAGAACAAATCTTACATCAAGCGATATTTCCGTTTAAGTTAACTAAAACTGATTGTGAAAGTAAAAGGGTTTGTCAGCAGTTTGTCAATTCCCCAGTTTGTCAACTCTCCAGTTTGTCAACTTTAATCCCTATAGATAGGGTTGTCCCCAGTTGGTCAACTCTTTTTCAGTTCATCCCCACTTAGTCAACTCTTTTATAAGGCATCATTTGGTAACTCTTTTTCATGTCATCACCAATTGGACAACTCATTTCAAATTAATCGGTTTTCTTAAGGGAGGGAACAACTTTCTGTTTTAAATTAATTAACAAAAAGTTGATAGGTTTTTAAAAGCTAAACCTTCCTTTTAGCCAGCGTAATGCAGGTCGCCCTGAGAAAGACACATTGACCCGATAACAAAGAGGGGATGGCATGAAAAAGAGCTGGCCAACTGGTTGCCTTGTAAAAGTGTTGACTATGTGGGCATGAATTGAAAAAGAGTTGATTAACCGGGGACAACACTAATTATGGGGATTAGAGTCGACAAACTGGGAATTGACAGACTGGAGACAAAACCTCTAAATACATTTGATGATTTCATCAATAATTATTTGCTAATGTGGAGGTCGGTTTGCTTACTTCGAGCCTCAGCTTTTAATGTAAAGAACAAATGTATTTCACAAATGTAGGCATACTTTCAAAGCCATCGCAAACAAATCCAAGCCTACTCCGACATTATCAAACTTTCAGGTTGTCTCAATCATTCATACGGATGGAATTTAGATAATCAGCTGTTAAATTTGAGCTGTGTGTTCATCTGCTCCTCACAAACTGATAGTTTCAGTCGAGCTTTTGTTATTAATTGTTTAAGTAATATGTATGACTAACTAACTACAGATTAACGAAGGAGTAGGTCCGGTAATTGGAAAATATAGGATAAAAAAATAAAAGCCAAACAACAGCCAAACAAGCTTAAGAATTTATTCTCAGTTCTCGCCACAAATGAAAAGACAGTTTTCCAACGTTTTTAGTTACACTAATTACTTTTTATCTCTACACTATGTTCCGAGATAATTTTTCTTAGGTCTGTGAATTAGAAAAAACAAAAACCGCTAATTTATTTTGCATATATCTAATCTGAACTAAGTAGGCAGGGTCTTAATACTTATAGGTATACTTTATAGCATTTCTCTGCGTACATTCAGAGATTTATACGCACGCCGTGCTGAAAGCTCCGAGTGTATAGTACGAGTGCGCAAAGCGCAAGAGTACAATGTCACGAGGGCTTCCCGTACGACACTACGTAAATATCTGAATGCAAGCACTGTCGTGTTGTAAAGTACCTATACAACGAAAAAGCTACAAAGGAAGCTTGTCACTAAACGAATGAAAGTTTATTCTGTGATGCTGCAGCTGAGACATGAGCTCAAGATATTTTTAAGATTATCCAGCAGTGAATTTGATGAGATCTTTTTTGGTGTGTAGCTGAGCTGTAGCTTAACTGCACAAACTGCTGTCCTGTGCAGGTCACTGCATGGTGCGGCAAATTAGTTTAGGTCCCGCGTGCACCGTACGAATAACTAACTTATCCACACGGTGCACGATACAGAACAGCAACAAAGCTCTCTACTATATACGTCGAAGCCAAAGAAACAAACATGCCAGAGATGCATAAAATTTTGCCAGATAGTTATCTGGCATGCCTGGTAGCAACTACAAGATTGAAACATTTTTATTTGACTATATGGAGTGGCAGATAATTATCAGGCATAAATTTCAAGGCATTGGAAGTAATATAAAGAAGTTTCAATCTTATTTGCTATCTGGCATGCCAGACAACTATCTGGCAAGAGTTTTATACCAGATAGCTATCTAGCAGATTATTCTATTTGGCTTTGACATATATACGGACGCAATTAACTTAGGAAAAGAGAGAGAGAGAGTGAGTTGTATAGGAGATTTTTATCTACCAACTGATTGGTTATCTACGGTTGCTGCACATCTAGCTTGTTTTAGAATTTTATCATATTCCAATTTTTGTATTTCTCCGAGATGAACATATCCGCTGTTTACATATGCCGAACAAATACGTTTAAGCTTCTTGTTCTTGCTGGTGGGATGCAGACGCCAGAGAACTTGCAATCCTAAAAGCATCACCAAAGGAACTTAGTATTATTACCAGTTAAGAACAGTCCGTAAAGCACTGTACACACTTAGCTAGTTGTTATTATGATTTGATCATGCCAAATATGCCCTCGGCTGAATTTCATAAATCATGAATGCTGTCAAAATCCGTTTAATGACAATATCAAAATCTATAAATACAATAGAAATGGTAGCGATACAACAATTTAACCATCGCTAAATATTGCGCATGTGTAGTGTTTCTGTTACATCTTCAAATGTGATGAGACAACTTCGCCGATGTCACTCCGCCGTATGCCAAGACCAGTTTCCAGGTTGTGCTTTACCCTCGCAAGTACGATCTAGTAGAATTCCGAAATCCATCAATCTTTGCTGAGAGGTGGTTGCGTTGTTCATTGTCTTCACTGCTTTCAGGAATTTAAAGCACTCTTCATTCGCCTGTTGGTACCAACATTTTCTGTCATGAGCAAAGCAGTATGTTTCTGAAAAATCAACACCATCCAACAAATGTGCAAATACAAAATCAAGTTTATACTAAACTGGAAAAGCGACTGTTTGTAGACTACTTGTGAGTCAACTAATAGATTCATCAGTCAAGACCTCTCTCTAAGCAAGTATCAAACAACAGGCAACGTTGAAAAGTTCAATTTTGCTGTTTCGAGTGATCAAATGTCTTTAATTTCTTTTGAGTTTTGAGCTATATATATTGAGCTTCAAACTGAGTATTAAGTAAAGAAGCAATATTCCATATTGCTCAACTATTCGTCTTAAGTTTCGTAGTCTATTACAAAACTGATTTAGTACAGACACAATAAATACAGTGCTACATATTTTTGATAACGCTACTTCTAAAACACTACCGTACCATATGGCTGTGCAGTGCAAAGTACCTGAATTTTCAGTACATCAGCACAAGTATATAATTGAAACTACCAAGCGAACAAAACCACTTGCGTTGCTGTTTTGTTTGTCAATCCTATTTTCACGGTTTCGCTGAAGATAAATGTAAGGCTCCAGCAATATCGACCAAGCCAAACGCATTGTACCATTCGAATCTAGTGTTTGCTACACCTGCGACTAATCCTCATGTTAGATTAGTCCTCAAAACATATGCAACATTTCAGATAGCGCAGAGCGAGCTAATGTGTAACAACTATTACTTAAGTTGGTGATTCCTTTTGGAGACATCAACTTATTATAGATGAACACTTATAACTCATTCATCCTTGGGGTTAAGAAGCCATTGTTATATCGAAATGGAACTTAACATTTTCTCTTTCCAATGAATAAAGTGACACTAACTTTAGTTCACGGAAATTATTTGACTGCATTTTCGAAGTAATTTAATTTTCCAGATCTTTTGCAGACTAAAGTAAATTTTTTCGTGAGGTGTCTTCCAGATCATTCGATTCCACTATCAAATAGCTGAGGAAACATTTTTAATTATTATGAAACCGCTCTTTATTGTAAAGAAATTAACTAAAATGTATGCGCAACCTGGATTTTGCCTACGTTTTCCAACTTCAGCAAGAGTCCACTTTAGCTAGAAAGCAGCAATCGGGGCAACTAAAAAAGAGTCCCTGGGTATTTTTGCGTAAACTACGTCTAGTAAGTGGCAACCCTCTAGCCTGTATAGTAAATGTTCCACAATCGCTAAAAAATTTGGTCATGCTTTTGCAACAACCACATTTTATGATAACAGCGTACGGGATAGCATTTAGCCAGAAAGGTGCTTCAAAAGCAAATATTTAGATCTTTCGAATGATTGATTAACTATAGCTGTAAGCCGCTGTCTAAATGTCAAAAATGGGTAAAAACCTCACTGAACGGAGACGTAGAAGTTTTGAAGCGGGATTGCGCGGAGGGTGTTAGAATGCTAAAAGAACTTATTTTGAAATCTTTCATCAAATTTCATGTTGATTTGAACCGTCAACCTATAACACGTACCCAAAAGGAATCACCACCTTAAGCAACCTGTTGGAGATTAAGCTTCTGAATTTAGTCATATAACAGTATATTGCATTGACCACAGCCACTGTCGAGCACTATATTCAATATTCCTGACGGTAAAGTTCATACTAAAATTATGCATACCAATGTCCTGAATGACACATGGCAAAAAGCACGGAATTGGAATATCGTTGTCGTCTTCACAGCTGGGAACATCCAGCACAGCTTCTGCTTCTGCAGAATAAATGGGTATTGCAATAGCTGGAGCCTTTACGGCAGGTTCATATAAAGCGTCGGTAAACCGACAGTAGTCTCCAAACCGGCACTGTGCTTTAATGCGCTTTTTCTCATCCATTCGTGTAGCGATCGTGGCATAGTATGCGGCCGCTTGCTGTGTTTGGCAGTATGGCTTTCTGGTTTCCCAGCAATGTTCTGAATTTCGCAGCACATAGCAGTCCTCGTATATGCTCCCTATTAACACAAAGAAAATAAACAAATAATCAAATAATTCTAAATGATTGTGTCGCAGGCATGTTTGACATTATCAAAAATATAAAAATACAAGTGCTTTTCAAACTACACTGTTCCTGTCTAGTTTTCTGAAAACCGTTTTGAATTGTTCCTAATTATAGGCACACGGGAACACGTCCCCACGTGAATTTCTCGGGATTTATAGGTACCAGTCTTAAGGGTTTTATTAAATATAATCTGTACACACAAAGGCAAAGCTGACTGCAACTACAGCCTGCAATTGGGTTGATAAGAGTACTGATGACTGAGAGTTAGCCGACAAACAACCACGGCCAACGTGTATGGTTACTAACTTTACGACAGCTCACAGGTATAAACACAGTGCTCAGCTTACATTTGTAGCCCCTTTGTTGTCATGAAAGAAATAAACTAAATTAAGTTAAGTGACAAAACGTTTGGCAAGATGTTTCATGGGGACAGAGGCATAAACTTTACGCATTGATTACTTGGAAAAATATTAAGATAAACTCGTAAGGTGACAACCTCAGACATCGACGCACCTGTCCTTGGTTTTAACACAGGTTTTTTTATTCCAATGGTAAACTTTACTGTCTACACACTTACTATCTACACACTCATAGGATGAGCCGGAGTTCACGCAAGTCGCTCCATATTCGCAATCGTCGTCAAAGCCACATCGACTTGGAAACCTGGTCTTATAAATATCAAGGCTCATGTCTCTTTTTATTCGATAGAGCTTATTGATCCATGTTAATTTAGCATTAAATTCTTCCTCAGGGATTCCGGCAATAAGTGGTTTCAGCCTTTCATATTTTAATAAATCAGAAATTGGCGAAAACTCCACCCTTACAACCAAAGGGCCCTCGTTAAATGTTTTGTACCATGGGATATCGCATTTTCCAGGGTTGGTTAGATACAAGGATGACCAGGCTGTTCTTTTGAGTGGAACTTTGCGAAACAACCTGTTGGATTCGAACTGATCTAATTCCACAGTTCGCAAAGTATCGTCACAATAGCTTGATGGTTTTATAATACCTATGGTTTCTAATGCTCTGTCACTGACACAATCGATTAAATGCTGCTCACTAAATAGTTGCCGCTCGACGACTTTATATGTTTCACGGTACAGTAATTTTGCACCGAAATAAGTTCTCCTGCTGAAATGTGTACCGAATAGTTCGATAAATTCATCAAATGTTTCCTCAAACTCCTGCTTAGATGCAAAGAATAGTTTGCGGAGTTTGTCACTAAATAATTTGCTGAACTTTGGCAAATTATAGTCATGCACAGCTACTGAGTAAAAGCTGCACTGGGCAGAAGAAACCACAGTGAACTTGTCCGCTTCCACAGCATCTTGAATTTCTTTGTTGCTAGTACCAGCGTATTTCTCCCAGACTTCATCCACTGCGGCAAACGTTTTGAAGGCGAACTTCCTGTATTCATCTGTTGTTTTCAACACTTTCGTTGTCGGCTCACCGACACAAGACAGCTGTTTGACCGTGTGGAAGCTTTCATCCTTTTCATCAGTTGACTCGAAAATTTCCGTCATCCATCCAGGGTCATTGTCCAAGGTGGTGAACGGATTCCCTTTCAAGATGTTATAGCTGTACTTACTCCAGGTAAACGCATCTTCGTCTTCCACTATGGCTTGTCGTTTCCCTCGCCGACAGTTTCCATCTGTAATATGAAACTTTTTTCAGCAGGAGATAAAAACATTATCGCTCAGCGTGGCTTTCGTAAATGACATGGGGAGAAACTATGCTTGACCTAAGTGAATTTTCGAAATGGTTAAATTTTAACAGCTACGTAAATACCCTGTCTCAGCAATGACGGCACAAAGAAAGGTGAGACGTCACTTCGTTACCTTTACATTAATCTTTACGTAGATCATTATGATTGTGATCATTATGATTATCATCATCGTTGCATCTGTATTTTAATATAATAACTTCATATATAGGTTTTTAGAAAAACTGTATATATAAACGCGAAAAAAGACGACACTTTTGTAAAGGCTAAGCATAAATTGGTTTTTATGTATACAAGCACTAGCGTAGATACGGGGGGCGGCCGCCCCCCCCCCGAAATGGTTTTGCCCCCCCCCTTGACAAAAATTGCCCAGAAGAAAAATTTTAAGCCGGTGCGAAGCGCGGGCTTTTAAATTTATCATAAACGCAAAGAAATTGTATATACTAAAATGCCCCAAAAATTAGTGCATTTGTACTTCATTCAAAAATTTTCGCGCCTTCGGCGCGACTTAGTTATTAGCATACTATATTATAAACCTTTACTAGTTTGCTTTACTTTACTTTACTTTGCCAGCTTTGTAGTTTTATTAGCTGCATTATTGCAAACATGATTGCCTTAAGGTGGTGATTCCTTTTGGGCACATATTGTTATTTGGCGGCGTAAACCACGATGAAATTTGACGAAACTTTATGAAATAAGTTCTTTTAGCGTTCTAACACCCTCTGCGCAATCCCGATTCAAAAATTCGAGATTTCCGGTCAGAGTGGTTTTTCCCAATTTCTGAACGTTTGGCAGCTGCTATACAGCTATGACTATATTCATTCGAAAGATCTCATTGAGCTTCACATTTTTGCTTTTTAAAGCAAGTTTCTAGCTTTTCTCTACCGTGACATCTTGCCGATTTTCTTGTTTTGGGGTCGAAAACTTGTCATTTTTGCAGAAATCAAATAATCCAACATTTTTTGAACTACGCAAGTCGTAAAATTAAACTAAGGGCGTCGATCTGAAGGTCTCACAGGGCCAAATTATCCGACGCATGATCATCTTTCAACTGCTATTCTGTTGGCTGCTATCATAAAAAATGTAGTTTTTGCAAAAACATGACCAATTTATTCCAAAGATTGTGGAGCATTCACCATGCAAGCTGAAGGGCTGCTACTTAACTGATGTGTTCTGCACAAATATACCCAGGGACGATTTTTTAGTTGCCACGATTGCTGCTTTCTAGCTAAGGTAATCGCTTGACAAATTAGGAAAAAGTAGGTAGACAAAATACAGGTTACGCACACATTTCAGCTTATTTCTCTATAATGAAGAGCGATTTCACAATAAATAAAAAATTGTCTCCAGCTATTTGATGGAGGTATCGAATGATATAACCGATGTCTCGCGTAAAAAATACTTGTTACTTGAGTCTGCAAAAAATCTGGAAAATTATACTTCTTCTAAAATGTGTTAAAAATATTTTAGAAAAGCAACATTAGTTTCATGGCATGCATCAAAAAGAGAAAGTGTCAAGCTACATTTTGATATAGAAATGGCTTCTTAACTCCAAGTAATGAATGAGTAATAATGGTGCAAACTTTATGTAACCAAAGGGAATCACCACCTTAAATGGTGGATAGAGTGGTTGTGCACTATTTGCACCACTTTTTTTAAAAATCATTAAATTTTTGTCTTTAAAAACTGAAGAAAATCCAAACAACATTTATATCAAACAATTTTTGTATTAACTTGTTCCTTTCGGATTTCACAACGAGTTCAGCAAGTTTCACAGTCACAATTAATTAACAGAAGTGGCAATTAATTATACCGCCGGAGGCTTAACAGATCAATAAATATCTAAAACTGATGTTACAATTTTCGTGTGCAAAGACTGATTTTGCGTATTTATTTCATTAGTGTTTGCTTTGCTTCAGAATTTAGGTAAAATAAAGTGTTTAAAGTAAACATATATAGATAAATGATAACTTTCTTTATTTACTCGATAAAATCGCTTTAGTCAGAGTAGTGTAGTGGCTAGGGTGTCCGCTTGGCACTGTTCCGGACACAGATCGAATCCTTCTTCCGGTATAATTTTAGTTTCACAATTGGCAGTGGTAAATGGCAATAAAATACTCCCATTCTTTTGTCTCAGAAACGGTAAATGTCGAGGAGTTGAAACTAGTCAAAAGCTAACGTCACCGTACACTGGAACAGTATGATGAAAACAAACAAAACGTTGAACAGATAAATCCCAAACTCTACGGCGGTATTATTGTTTTTATTTAACTAAGTTTAACTGATGGTGCAGTTTAGAGCCACTGTCCCAAATGTGAACCAGCCAGTGCGAAAAGTGAACCACTCAAGTAAAATCAAAATAAATATTTCAAAGTAGAAAGAAATTTTTATATAGCCATATTCTACGGAATTAGACTAAATATCGGTTTTTGTAATTTTTCAAATCGTTGAATTTTAATCTCACAGCCACATTTTTAAATTACCAAGTTATTACAGATTCGTCTAATTTGTGTACAATGAGTATTCTGCACCACCGGATTCAATTTTAATCCCTTCACGTGTAAGTGCATTTTATACAAACATCCAATAGAAATAATTTTTACATGACGAAATGCACAAGATGATTGGCTATTTTTTGCTATGCGACTTATCTTCTTATTTCAAATGAATAGCAAGCAGTCAAATTTTAGGTGGTGCACTTTGGACGCCGGTGCAAATAGTGCACAACCACTATACTGGAAATGTGCTGCTTGGAATACCCTGTTCATAATGGGAGCATCCAATCAGAGTTTTCGTACGAGACTATAGAAGTGGAAAATATTTAACAAATTAAACTACAAAATTTGGTTTTGGCAATTGATAATATACAATGCGAAGAAATCAATGTTTCAATAGCGTTTTAATGGCAAAATTGAAAAATTTTCTCAACTTATGGGGGCTCCGCCCCACAGACCCCCTTTTTGGGTTTTAGCATGCCGCTTTCGGTTACAATAGATTTAAGCTTAGAACATTATAAAAATTTTGTAAATTGTGTTCATACAATTGTTGAGCAAAAAATAAAAAATTTTACCTCCCCCAGACTTCGGTCCAAACCCCCCCCCTGAAATTTTTTGTATCTACGCCACTGTATACAAGTGCACTAAGCTAACTTGCAAGCCTGAGTCGAAACACGGGTTTCAGATCCGTGCTCAGCGTCCCAAAAAAACCCTACATTCAATCATTATCAAAACTGGAGACAAAGCATTGTAACGTTAGCATGGTTCTTTCTGAAACTTAGACAGCTAGTAAACTTTGGCAAAAGTATATTCAAATGCTAGAAATGGTACGTCGGTGTTCTTGAACACATTAAACATGGTACCAGAGGGTGTGCTTGAAAGCTTGGAAATTCCTTTTCTTAAATCTTATACTCCCGAAGATTACTAAAACCAAGAGTACATAATAGAATCAGAATATGAAACTCTTACGCTACTATGTACTAAACATGTTTGACATGCTCGGGTCGCCAACTCGAGACCCCCCCCCCCCCGAAAGTCTCGGGGGGGTTCCCACCCTACACTAATTATATATATATATATATACATGCTTTCATGTGTCTGCTCGCTGATTCGCTAATTAGCTTAGGCTTACGATAGGCATTTTATTAGTAATTTTTAATTAATTAATTATAACTTTAATTAGGTTAATGTAATTAAAAAACTAATTCGACAACTTTGTAGCATTTTTCTGCTCTTTCCAATGATATAAAAATTGTTGCACAAAATGAAAATTCGTAGGAAAGTAGTCTACAATCATTTTTATATTGCTGGAAAGAGCAACAAAAACTCACACTTATATGAAAGCATGTAATTAGGGTAGGGTGGGACCCCCCGAGACTTCCGGGGGGGTCCCGAGTTAACGACCCGAGCATTCCAAGCATGTTTAGTTCATAGTAGCGTAGGAGTTTCATACCCTTATTCTATTATGTACTCTTGCTAAAACCATATTCAATTGAAACAGCTCGTCAAACAAAATAATTCTGATGTGGGAACGAATTTTCTCTCTTAAAAATTCGGTAAGATAACCGAGACCAGTTACTATGTGGTTAAAAACCAGGTGATTTCTAAAATTTATGAAGGTTAGGTCCTAGTGTGCAAATGCAGAATGAAATAATAACAAAAATAATAAGTATTTACCAGAGGCAACTGCCTCAAAATGAAACAGGCTTATGAAAAGCCAACAGCACAAATCACGTAACATTGCTCCCTTGTTCTAAAACAAACAAACAAAGACAGTAAGCCTTTAGCCAAATATGATCCGGCAGCCATAGGATTCTTTCCAATTGTGATGATTAGGCTGAGCAGACAACTATAATTAGATTGAATTCAACATTATATATATGTCGTAGTAATTTCTGTATTCAGTAAATACTGTATTTACTGGCCGATTTCAGTAAATACAGTATTTACTAGTAAGAATGGTATTTTCTTTAAACGTCCCATCTTTATACGTAAATACCATTCTTACTGAAACTCGCTCAGTAAATACTATATTTTCTAGTAAATTTTGTATTTTATCTTAAACGCCTTTGTCTTTGTGTGTGGCCTGGGATACAAAGAGCGTGCCGACGTCACACTTAATGTCAAAAGATACATCATACAATATGTGTAAAGGGGATAAACTTCAGAAGTTAAATATATAAATTAATACAAAATTACAAAATACTGTAATGTTAATACAGTGAAGGGGGCTACTAAAGGTTTGCCCCGACTTTGTCCGATTAGCCTACTTTTTGGCGAAGATATATGGGTGTGGTCAAAAAATATCGGGTACTGAGATCTTAGCTGCCTTTCAGCCATGTGGAGTCGTCGCGTTTATGTGCCCGACCACCCCATTTTTACAACTACCAACATAAATAATTAAAAATCTCTGCTGGCGGCAATACCCTAGCTTCAAGGTCACCATTTGCCAATATGATTGATACATGTGCCCCTATCTGCAGAAAAATACTAGACGTCTGTATCTTATCTGCATCTAAGGGAATTAATCTTCAAGTTGAAGCTTCGGCAAAAATTTAAAAATTTTTGGTTAACGAACGGAAAGGTTTATTACTGGTGCGAGCTATAAGGCTGTAATTTGGCATAAAAGGAGCATTAGCTATAGCTATAGCTATAGCAGTACTCATTTATGCCAAATGGCAAGAAATTCTGCCGCGCGAAAAAGTTTTTATGTCAACTTTAATCTTCAAAAATTGCCAAAATCGCCTGCTCATCTCCCCCCTCCAACACACTATAACAGTTTCGCTGACATCTTAATTAAAGATACACGACATTACGTGTGTCTCCTTGACACCCCCACTTAATGATCCATTTGTAAAACTGATTGATCCAAACGCAGCACGAGATGGAGTGAATAATCCAGCAATTATTTTCATTGATCCACCCGTCAATTTTGCACAAATACTGCATTTACATGTGGTTCGCCAAATACCATTTTGCGAACCAACTTCATGATCCAACTGCGGGAGTCACATCATTTGAAAGAGAATTTTCTGTTTTCAATGGCCCGCAAACCTAAAAAATACGAAAGTGCTTAGAAAAAATCTAATTTCAATTTAAAAAGTTAAAACTTTCCAGGGATTTAACAGAAAATGCTTGCTTCCAACTTCATAAGTGTGCTTGCTGTCCGCTCACCGAAAACTGATCGGTTTGATTACAAAATTCTGACACAACCAATTCTTTTAATTTCTGTTATTTTATGTTAATTTTGTTTGATGTAACGCAATATAGTTTCCGTTGATTGTTTATTGTTTTAAAATGAGCGAAAACGGAAACTATATTGAGTTACATCAAACAAAATTAACATAAAATAACAGAAATTAAAAGAATTGGTTGTGTCAGAATTTTGTAATCAAACCGATCAGATTTCGGTGAGCGGACAGCAAGCACACTTATGAAGTTGGAAGCAAGCATTTTCTGGTAAATCCCTGGACAGTTTTAACTTTTTAAATTGAAATTAAATTTTTTGTAAGCACTTTCGTATTTTTTGGGTTTGTGGGTTATTGAAAACAGAAAATTCTCTTTCAAATGATGTGACTCCCGCAGTTGGACTATTAAGTTGATTAGCAAAATGGTATTTGGCGAACCACATATAAAAGCGGTATTGGATCAATGAAAATAATTGCTGGATCATTCACTCCATCTCGTGCTGCGTTTGGACCAATCAGTTTTACAAATGGATCATTAAGTGGGGGTGTCAAGAAGACACACGTAAAGTTTTGTTTACTTAAAGTTTTAAAGCTGCTATTTGTGTTTTTTTAATTATGTAGGAAAGTAAGTTGGTTTAAAACCATTAAGTAACTTATTAATTTTTAATTAATCGTAACTCACAATGATTATATAATGTAATAAATCTCTATTATGTTTTTGTTAAAAACTGTTAAAATTAAAAAATATTTTTAATTTTGTAAACTAATATTTTTAGCTTCTGAAGTTTATCTTTGAATTTACACCCCCTTTGAACATATTGTGATTACATATGACCTATCTTTTGACTTTAAAAGTGACGCCGGCACTTTTGTATCCTATCCACACACAAAGATAAAGGCGTTTAAGATAAAATACCAAATTTACTAGAAAATACAGTATTTACTCAGCGAGTTTCAGTAAAAATGGTATTCACTTGAAAAGATTGTACTTTTAAAGAAAATACCATTCTTACTAGTAAATACCATATATATTTACTGACATCGGCCAGTAAATACAGTATTTATTGAATACAGAAATCACTACGACATATGCTGGTTTAACTAACTGCAAACATTTCTCTGCCTAAGTTTAGCTCGGATAACTCAACCGCATAAAGGAACTCAAATAGAAAGTGAAACAGCCAGATTAGTTACCGATTTGACGATATGTGAGTAGTGCATTGCATTTTCATGTTTTAAAATTTCGAAGGTATTTCTGCATTATGTTTCAACTGAGTTCAGAATCTTCCTTGAAACGTGGCCGAATGCATACCTTTGGAATGCAACTGATCATTATTAGCTATATTAATAAAATGTTAATTATTTCTAAATAGTATAAGCTGTATTGACCAAATAATTGTTGTATGAGTAGTTTCTTAGTTCCCAAAACTTTGGAGGACATCTGGCAAATAATTTTCGATTACACTGATGGCACTTCTGACTCAGATATTTCTGAATATACCTATCAAAGTAAGAAGTTAAGCTACTTGGATTTCGCTTCTTAAATTTGCCACGGTGTATCAATTTTATCTATGAAAGGATCCAAGTTAACAAAATATATTCATTTTGACATTAGTTCGACATTCTCCTTACCTTCAGCTCTTCTCAGATTTTCCAAATCAATCGTCTTCTACTTTTGCCAGCTCTATAGTGCAGATGCAGAAAACTCACTTACTACTGTCACTAGTCAATATCACCAGACTAACAGTACGGACTACCCTCTTGCCTGATCAAATCTTACAAAAATTTATTTTTCCGTTTAAATGTTTTGTCATTTTTGTTTGTAAGCGCTGGTAGTTTTCTTTGTAGGTAGTGCTGGTATAGTTTTTCTTCAAAATTACGGAGCTGTATAACAGCAGCTAAGCTGTTTGTTATTATTTGCCCACTACCCCCGGTGATTGAGTGAGCCGTTAAAATAAAACAATTCAATTGTCACTGAGAAGTATTAATGAAAACAAAACGACTGATTTAACGGGTACTTGTAAGTTAAGGTCTGCATTACAGCCCGTATGCCGGGCCGGTCGAGGTCCAAAGTAGGCGGGCCAAACCGGGCCGCGGACAGCCTATATTGCCCTATTATCAGGATTTCGCGAGAGTTTACTGGGCACTGTTTTACTGCAAACTCAAATTTAAGATATTTAAAAGGCTTCACAATTTTTGTATTCATACAACAAATTTCGTGGGCAATGTAGATAACATAATTTACAAGCCGTTGAAATGTTTCATGAAGTTATTTTATTACGATTAATTCTATGTCAGTTATTTGAATTTTGATTATGCGTCTATCAAAAGATTTTGAGTACACCATTATAGCGAGATTCCGTGGAACCAACGAAACGGGGACTAAGCACAAAATTATTCCTCGAAAATCAGCTGACTTGGTTGGAATTTTACTGTCCGGTCTTTGATGAAAAATGTTTCCAGGAAAACTAGCTGGTTTAACTGGAAACTAGTCAATCCAGAATTAAAGTTAAAACACCTACATTCTAAACATACAATAAACTTTACAGTGGTTGGAAATAGAATTGTGTCGTTAAGAAATTATCTTCAAGAGGACATGCAACTATAATAACTGGACCTGGGACGGCTCGGTGCATGCAAGCCCGATCCGGAGCTCTAGATCCGCTTACCCCAGAGTTGGAATCCTGCTGGCAAGAATTAAGGCGCCCGTATTTCCACGAAAGCCGGCTGACTCGGTATGAATCACGCCATCTGGGCTTAAGGGGTGAGGGTCCATTTTTGGGCCATTTTTTCTACTTTCTCCGATCTCGCTGATTTTCACATGTTTTATTGTCCAAATGGCATATTTTAACGAGTTTTTAAAATTAAAGTCGTAACTCTGACGGTTGTCGAGTAATTTCACCTCAAAGTTGAGATTTCATGTGTTAAACATAGGAAATTTAAAAAGTTGTCATTTTTTGCGCCAAAAAATCTCCCGACAAACGTTGATGAATCTGTACAAATTATACATTAAAATGACGCTGAAATGTTAAACTGTGGTATCTTGGAATTAGACTTTTAATTTAGGTCTTTAAAATTTTTTAATTAATTTTTAAAGGATTAAAATTTGACTTCATGCTGAAGTCGTGTTACACTTTGTACTCAGAATCTTTTGATAGACTCATTACTGAGATCATTCAAAGTTTACTGCTCTCACATTGTAATAAGCTGAGTTCGTGTAGCTTTGTTTTATAAACTATTGTATAAACCACTAACTTATTATGATTTCAGATGTAGTAATCCCTAAACCACATAAGCCTCTGAAGAAGCATTTGAAATATGTTCAATCGTTGACATGAGGATTTCGGTAATATTGCTCATTTCGTGAATTCATTATTCGTTAAGCCTGTTTACAACGGATGGGTTCACCTGATGAAGTGAAAGTAAGTCACTGGAACAATCTAGTTTGGGGAAAGACGTGAACTGCTGAATAATCATCAAATTATTCTATATATAATAAATTTGAAGGCAGGAAACTGAACGTATTTAAATGAACTGAAACTCGGACTGAAGATACAATTGTGTTGCCGACTGGACTGAAACTGAAACTAATAGTATTTTTGTCCGCCAACTGAAACAACACCAGGTGAATGTCATGCATATGTATATATCCTGGACATAGCTTGATGCAACTGTGCCTCCTTAGCTCAGTTGGCAAAGCGTTCGTCAAGATAGCGAAATGTCATGGGCTCGAGTCCCATTGTATTGTATGTAAAAACATAGTATTTCGCATCTTGTTGAAATACCTCGAAATTTCTTTACCTGTGTTTTTGGCTAAATGGAATGAGATTGTGCTGAAATGTACCTGATTCCTTAATGTCGTTGTGCTAAAAGGTGTAAAAAATGTTGTTGCCTGCATGTACTGCTAATTAAACGGACTTGACTAATTTCCTGCAGTTCACAATCGGTAGTGTGTGCCTAATATCCTCCTCATGCCTAACTTCGAAAACCTAATTAAAATTAGAGAAATAAACACGATACTTTAATCTTAAATTTTCACAAAGTTACTAAAAGACATTTTCATAAAAAACATACAAAAGAAGTACTTAACCAAATAACCAAAATCAATCAACAAAACAGTACTAAATTATACAAAGTCTCAGCTGCAACAGAATTACGAAGGGACCCACACACCCGACTAACCACACGTAGATTCTAATCAAGACTGACTATATAAGTTTTTTCCATACGAAACCATTTTTATAAACTACCAAAGTAGCTAAGTTCTAAATAGTTTGATCATTCATGAAATAATCCCTCTTTGGCCCACGCGCCCACGCCGCGGTACGCAATTTGGTAGGATAAAATTTAGATTAAACAACAAATCGTAGGTACTAGTTCGGTAAAACGCGTGGTAGAATTTGAGACACACTATAAAATTACACTGGAGAACCTCTCCAGATGCTGACAATGGGACAAGGCACCACAACACACACAAACGGGCCCACTACCGGAGCCTGTCCCGATAAAGAAAGAAAAGACAAACAAATACAAGACACAAGACAACAAAATAGACGACGAATATACCCGCAAAGCGGCACCGTACATATATGTACAAAGGCAAAACTGTGATCAAAACAAAAATTTTCCCAAACCTTAGACGAGAGTAACCTAACGATTCATAGCTACTATACAGACTTACCGGACAAAATAGACTATAGACAATGCCATTCAAAAAGGTAGATTCCAATAATAAAGCACATAGTGATAAAGCACAAGGTATAAAGCGGCACCGAATCGGTCATGCTGGCAAAACATGGCAGCGAACAAGATGGCAAGAATTTTGAAAGAAGGAATTTTTAAAAGAAGAAAGTGTCGTGTTCGTTTTTAGACAGAAAAGTGAAACACAAACCAGATAGTTAGCAACCCGAAACGAATAAACTAAGTAAAATACAACATAGTTACAGCTGGTAGTAGAACAGAGAAAAGGAAAAGAGAATACAAAACAGTGCAATGGCCCAGCCAAGGTAGCGGGTGCCCGAATTAAAGAAAATCCGAAACCTCCAGCGTTCAAGGAAAAGTGAGAAGAACAACAATGTTTAAAAAATTTAGTAAATTTTACCCCAAGGCTCCCACCTACCCACGCATAACTCAAAACTACAAACACTCTCCCCCTCACCACGCTATAAATATCATCAAAACCACATCATATGCACTGGGAACAAGGGACAGTAGCAGCGAGCCTAGCCCCACTGACAGGAGTCTCCTGGGAACAAACACGAACAAACCTGGGCAGACACGCCCCACCCAACCGCTGGCGTTTCTGCGCAACAGCCCACCCAACGTCACTTCCACCACTAGCCACCGACAGTTCCAAAGGACACAGAGCCAGGCACCATACACAACCAACAAATTATGCTCTAAGAGCTCGCACCGAGCTGGCCACACAAGGCACCCGAATCACCGGTACAATGTCACTGAAGACCACCAACATGTCCCACCAATGCCCCCGGAGGGCCGCCCCCCACGGAGCTAGAGCCCTCCGAAGAGCCAGATAGTGCCCAGGGACCAGAACCACAGAACCGTGCCCAGAAAGGCCAAGACCCACACAACAACACCGACAACCGGAATCTCCGGTGTTCCACCAGTCCAAAAGAACAGCCTGACGAGCACCACCAATCCACGTAGGGAACATAGGCTTGCTGGGGGGGATGGGCGGGGCACATACACACAAAACATATACAAGTATAAATGTACTTATATTAGTAACAAAATAAGCAACATGATAAAGAAAAACAACCTACGTAAGCATCAATGCATGAATCACAACGACAAAAACCACAACCACAATGCATAACATGTCTACTACCAGCTTTCATACAAACTAGCCCTACCTATGAATTTAAGGAGGGAAACGGGCAGAGGTCCGGACCCCAGGAATCCTAATCCCAGGATACGGCCCGCTGCCAGTTCCCTATCAAGGAAAAGCGGCTAAACAACTACGGGATCTTTGTGTAAGTGCTGCATGTTACTCTCCGCCCTCCTCAGAATCCTAATCTGGGGATTGGGATCGCAACCACAGCACTCCACGAGACGCGGGAGAAAATATAAGTAACCCCAGAACTATTGCCTTTAGGTAATGTTGTGACTTTTAGTTACAAAAAGTTAAAACAAAAGTAAAATGGTAAAAATAGTAAAGCAAAAATTTAAAACCACAAGTGTAGGAGGTTCCGGAAAACACCAATGGGACGAGGCAGAAGACTATCCCCTAGAAAATACCCATCCACATGCTAGTAATCGCTTAAACGAAAAAATTTATAAAATTCAGGGAAGAGAAAACCTACAATTCAAGGAAAATCCTACAATTTCTAGTAAAATTTTAGCCATTTAGGTAAGTATACATCTATAAATTTGGATTGTGCTTCTCTTACAAAAGTAAATACTTAACATACGTATTCAATATAGAAATAAACTTTTAAAAATATAAATGCCAATTAGGCGTAATGTTGATATGTAAAACATTCGTATCTACGAAATTAACTCGTGTAAAAATACATCCAAAAATTGTTTACATACAGAAACTAAATCAAGTCATGTAATTAACAATTTTATCACAAAACACCACCCACCTAGGGACCAACCAGAACCTCCTAGCAATGTATTAGAGTAATTTAAAAAAGTGTAAAAGAAAAGATAAAATACCCGATCATGAACAACCCCCCACACGGGCAAAAGAATACCCACACCCCCCCTACAACAACAACAACAACGCCGCATTAATGCCGGCTCTGCCGAAAGGCAGCCTCCCGCCTGCGTCGGGTCTTATCCTCTTCATCAATTTCCTGGGGCTTGAACTGAAGTTTCTGAAGAATTTTCAGTAGAAATAGCTCCTACTGTACGTGCCCGAGTTTCCGACACCACCGAGACACCATAACGCGAAACCAAATGGGGACCTGCTCCCTCAACATCCTGAACAGTCGGTTCACGCACAATTCAGAGAGTTGTTGGATCAACTCCAGCCCACTGGGCCTGAACCTCCGATGCAAGGTCAGCTGAAATTTGAGGGGAGGACCACACCCGTGGGGGGGAGCAACCCCCCCCCTCAACCGGCATAGGGGACTGCTCTGGGACTGCAACCATTGCCCCCCCCCCCCCCAAAAGTTTGACGTAACATAGCAGCGTAACCCCCCGCACCTACAGACTGAATATTTGAATTTTCGGCCACCCGGTGAGGGTTGACCCAATTGGGCCGAGTAGTGGGAACCGGGAGACTTCCCCCGGCCCACCCCCGAACTGTGAGAATTTTGAACAGAGACAACAGCGGAACTGGGTGTTGGGGCCACTGGGGAGGGACGATGCAAGCCCCGACCCAACCCGGATAACGATGGACGCGGCGCCCCCCCCCACCCCCCAAACTCGTTGTTGGTTGGGGGATGTTTTCCCCAAACCCCGAACTGTTGGGGACAACGGCCGACTGAGACATAACAAAATTACTATCAACTTCTGGTGCCTGATGAGCAGGCAAATTATCAAAAAGAGAAACTTTTTCTGCTAACTGTTTTGATCTGGCACAAGTATGAGGAGGCGAAAAAATAGGCATTTACCGCATCTCACGGTCGCCAATTTGTAAAAAATGTTGTTGCCTGTATGTACTGCTGATTAAACGTACTTGACTAATTTCCTGCAGATTCACAGTCGGTAGTGTATGCCTAATATCCTCCTCGTGCCTAACTTCGAAAACCTAATTAAAATCAGAGAAATAAACATTTAACTTAACATTAACATTAACACATAGCTTGATGCAACTGTGCCTCCTTAGCTCAGTTGGCAAAGCGTTCGTCAAGATAGCGAAATGTCATGGGCTCGAGTCCCATTGTATTGTATGTAAAAACATAGTATTTCGCATCTTGTTGAAATACCTCGAAATTTCTTTACTTGTGTTTTTGGCTATATGGAATGAGATTGTGCTGAAATGTACCTGATTCCTTAATGTCGTTGTGCTAAAAGGTGTAACAAATGTTGTTGCCTGCATGTACTGCTAATTAAACGGACTTGACTAATTTCCTGCAGGTTCACAATCGGTAGTGTGTGCCTAATATCCTCCTCATGCCTAACTTCGAAAACCTAATTAAAATTAGAGAAATAAACACGATACTTTAATCTTAAATTTTCACAAAGTTACTAAAAGACATTTTCATAAAAAACATACAAAAGAAGTACTTAACCAAATAACCAAAATCAATCAACAAAACAGTACTAAATTATACAAAGTCTCAGCTGCAACAGAATTACGAAGGGACCCACACACCCGACTAACCACACGTAGATTCTAATCAAGACTGACTATATAAGTTTTTTCCATACGACACCATCTTAATAAACTACCAAAGTAGCTAAGTTCTAAATAGTTTGATCATTCATGAAATAACTTCTAGAATTGTCGTCGTTTTCAACGAATATTTCACAAAGGCTAAATCGGTTTACTTCACATAGACACACAGTCAAGTGGTAACAATACACACATTACGCTAAAACCAACTAACACCAGCACAAACGACAGACAATATTAAACCATAAAAAACAAACACAAACACGAAGACTCCAGATAAAACGCCGCTACAGAGCTTAAAAGTTACAAAAACCTATACTAACAGTACAAAACAGTCCTAACAAAACTCCAGCAGGTTATGAGTGGTGATAAGGTACGCTTGGCGCAACTCTGTTTGAATAGCTAAAACGCTTTTTCACACACATATTCACATTCAAGCAGTAAATGATGAGATATACACGTTACAAATAATATAGATTGTCTCTAACAACAACTATGCAAATAGATAGCAACCGAACGCCTTAGAATCTGATAGCAGCAAAACCGTTTCGCGGACCACTGGGGACAACCCCCGTGTAAAAATGAGCAAAATTAAAAAAAAATTGGCCAAAAGCGGCCCCTCCATCCTTAAGCCTGATGCGTGGGTGGCTCAATCCGTAGAGCGTCGCTGTAGTAAACCGAAAATTGTGTGTTGTTGTTCTAGCCCCACCTATGTACTGCAACTTTCACTGCACTGTACTGTACTGTCACCTCTACTTTCTGGGTTCTTAATGTACTGTGACACATCTTCAAATTAGTTTTTTCTCTTTCTCCTCTTGCAAATCTCTTTCATTTTCACTGCTCAAATATAATCTCTACAATATGTTATCGCTGTTAGTGATTCAAGTCAAGCAAATCCACCAATAATTCAGATACAATATGGGCCAGGCCAAGTTAACTGAGTTATGTTTTTGATATATTCCCAAACAAACGTTACGTTACAATTAATTTGAAAAACTGTTTTATCAATGCAGTCGAACAGTTAAGGATTAATAGTGGATTCCAAAGCCTCCAGGCTTATGAAACCACGCTGCCGGGATCGGGTTACAATGTAATCCCAGTTCAGATTACAACACGTCAGAAAAACCAGTAAAACATGAAAACACTCAACAATATGTATATATAAAATGCCTGTACGTACATCAAAGATAGTCTGTCATGCCCAAAAAAGAGAATTATGCTCAATGCAATTCAAGCCAAGAGAAGAGACTTCGGCCACGGGACGGGGAGGGGAGGGGAATAATTAATCTCCAGTGAAAAGGAGGAGGGGGCGATCTATAAAGACGGAAGAGCATCTGAAGCAGGATTAACGGATAAATGGGATATAGATTAATAGAATAGATATCAATAGAGGGACGGACGGCATGGAGTTAAGGCTTTCTCAGATATGGCTTGTGACGTCGACAGAAGTAGCAAACAGTGATGGACAGGGACATGACCAGAATCTAAAATCACAGAACAAGAACAACTAAACTGATGCCATCGAATTTAAAAAATATATAATTTAAAAACATTTTACCGCTTAATCTCGAAATCTATACTACATCAGTGGTTCAATATACAAATTTTCTTTCTAAACGCTAACTTTTTCAACTAAAAAGAGTTAACAATAAACATGCATAGAGAGCACGTTAAG
Source organism: Trissonchulus latispiculum (assembly GCA_030248195.1). NCBI lineage: Eukaryota > Metazoa > Nematoda > Enoplea > Enoplida > Ironidae > Trissonchulus > Trissonchulus latispiculum. The sequence goes on from JASAND010030868.1 coordinate 77,303, forward strand.
TGTAATACCATTAGACCATACCTGTATTCGAAATAGCAATGCGAGTGCAATAAGTATCGGATCCACATTACCCAATATCTCATCATAGACGACCTGAGAGCAGCTCTAAACAAGAAAAAGACCCAAGCAGTGATACAGATAATGAATGATGTAACGCAAAGCGACTGTCCTGTACTGCAGCCCGCCCAGAAAGTCCACATTTGCTTCATTTTCTTGTCACATTTGATTAGGAACAAGAACGAAAGCGGTTATAAAAGTCTACTTCGTACTAAAATTAGAGCTAATAAATTGTTTACAGCATATTCTATGGCAGAAGGACCAATCTATACAATAAGAGGTTTGATTTTAAGTTAGATTGTGGAATCTTCCTAGAAATGTATAGTCATAAGTTATTCATAGTCATTCCGGCCCCCTTATAACCTTAGCTTATTTCTAGCTAATGAAAAGCTGGATTGGTAAAGGGCTTTCAGATTCGTGTTTAGAAATCCCAAAAAACTCCTCTGGCTTTTTGCCACAGGGGGAAGGGTGGGAGGGGGGCGCCTCTTCCCCCAGACTTTGGCAGTCTCCTTCCAGGATTACTGCCTGCCGGCCCCTCAGACTTCAAAAGTCAACAGAAAAATAGGGTTTTGAAGGGAGGTTTTTATGAATTTCCCCGGCCTCCCCGGATGTTTTGGTCCTTTAATAGCATTTTTGGCTCAACAGCAATAGTTTTAATTTCGAAAACCCCCCTCCCAGAAATACATTCCCCCCATACTTAAGGGGGGCCCCAGACATTTCATCCATAAATGTTTGTCCTAGGAAAAAGCCAGTTCCTGTACGCAAGTTTTTAGCAAAATTAGAGACAAAATTTTTTGGTTCCCCTTGGTCCCCCCTGGGAACACTTATAAACTTAAAATTTTTAACTTTTGCTGCAGGTCGGTCAGAAATGGATTCAAATGCACCATGCCAAATTTGGATTAAATCGGTTAAGTTTTGCAAAACTTACGCACAGTTCTGCCTTTAGTATCGCCAAAATATTATATTGACCAAAACATATCTGATCAAAATACTTCCAGCCTCAAATTAATGCAAGAAAATAAGGAATGTAAATTTCACAAAAAATAAACGTACAGAAACTTACAAAAAATAAAACAAGAGACACCAGTAACAAATACGGACTGAAGATCTCCGATATGCCTGAAACACAATAAAATATATATATATATATATATATATATATGTATGTATGTATGTCTGACTAATTAATAGAGGTCGTTGTCGCAGTTGTCACAGTGCTTCAACCTCGAAAAATTTGAAAATAGGGCAGCATTTAGTTTTCCACAAAAAATAGGCATGTTAAGCGCATGGCTGAGGGTTAAGAAAATAATGTTATATATATATATATATATATATATATATATATATATACTTAGTAAATACTTAATTCTCGTCACACACCAACTTCCAGCAATAAAGCATAGATTTCCATGTACAGAAAATTTTAGGGAGTGAGACAACTCCTACGGAAAGGCTTAAACAGAACCCAAACCGGCATTTCAGGTTTTTTCAGAATTTGTAAAATTCTATTTTATAGTTTTTCGACAAGTTATAACATTTCAGCAAAAATAGCGGTAAAAAATTTCAAATTTTTTGTATGTTTAAATCTGATGCTAACAAGGATCCGAAAACAAAAACAATAAAGTTTCTTTCAGGTTGAGCGTTTTTATGTTATTCTGTTTTCTACACACATTTTTGTATCAGACATTAGTCCCAACATTCGGAGGCGTAGCTACTGGCATAGAAGGTAGGATGCCTGATCGCTGCCGCTCTCAAATCAGCGTGATGGTTCGATTCCCACTTTAAACAGACTTCTTCAATTTCTAACTGCAATAATTGTTTACATGTAACTGATTGAAAGACGAATAAGAACACTAATGAAAAGGAAGTTAGCCTGAGACAGCAGTAAGTTAGTTAAAGTAAGACAGCGATTTTAAAAAGAATAACAATAGCGAAATACCTCTTTCCGTCTACGCAATCTTTTGAGAATTCCAGGACTCTTCAAACGTGAGCCAGGATGCTGAAAAGAATTTGTAAAAACAAATGACAAATTTAAGCAGTCGAGCTTAAAAATACGCAGTCAAAAACAAAAAACGCAGCCAAAAAATTCGGTAGTAGGAGTGCTCTAAATAAATTTCTGGAGAAACGAACGGCCGAAGCATTGCACATGAACGATTGCTTCATCCACCATCGCAGAGACCAAAACCGGCTCATGTGCAGCGGTTTTAGGAATGCCGTCGTTCGAAACACTGCTTTTAGGGAGTGAGACAAGATCAGACAACTCCTACGGAAAGGCTTAAACAGAACCTAAACCGGCATTTCAGGTTTTTTCAGAATTCGTAGAATTCTATTTTATAGTTTTTCGACAAGTTATAACTTTTCAGCAAAAATAGCGGTAAAAAATTTCAAATTTTTTGTATGTTAAATCTGATGCTAACGTGGATCCGAAAACAAAAACAATAAAGTTTCTTTCAGGTTGCGCGTTTTTATGTTATTCTGTTTTCTACACACATTTTTGTATCATACATTAGTCCCAACATTCGGAGGCGTAGCTACTGGCTTAGAAGGTAGGATGCCTGATCGCTGCCGCTCTCAAATCAGCGTGATGGTTCGATTCCCACTTTAAACGGTCTTCTTCAATTTCTAACTGCAATAATTGTTTACATGTAACTGATTGAAAGACGAATAAGAACACTAATGAAAAGGAAGTTAGCCTGAGACAGCAGGGAGGATGCCTGATCGCTGCCGCTCTCAAATCAGCGTGATGGTTCGATTCCCACTTTAAACGGTCTTCTTCAATTTCTAACTGCAATAATTGTTTACATGTAACTGATTGAAAGACGAATAAAAACGCTAACAAAAAGGAAATTAGCCTGAGACAGCAGTAAGTTAGTTAAAGTAAGACAGCGATTTTAGAAGGATAATAACGATAGCGAAATACCTCTTTCCGTCTACGCAATCTTTTCAGAATTTCAGGACTCTTCAAACGTGAGCCAGCATGCTGCAAAGAATTTGTAAAAACAAATGACAAATTTAAGCAGTCGAGCTTAAAAATACGCAGTCAAAAACAAAAAAGCAGCCAAAAAATTTGGTAGGAGGAGTGCTCTAAATAAATTTCTGGAGACACGAACGGCCGAAGCATTGGACATAGACGATTGCTTCATCCACCATCGCAGAGACCAAAACCGGCTCATGTGCAGCGGTTTTAGGAATGCCATCGTTCGAAACAGTGCTTTTAGGGAGTGAGACAAGATCAGACAACTCCTACGGAAAGGCTTAAACAGAACCTAAACCGGCATTTCAGGTTTTTCCAGAATTCGTAAAATTCTATTTTATAGTTTTTCGACAAGTTATAACATTTCAGCAAAACTAGCGGTAAAAAATTTCAAATTTTTTGTATGTTAAATCTGATGCTAACGTGGATCCGAAAACAGAAACAAAAAAGTTTCTTTCAGGTTGAGCGTTTTTATGTTATTCTGATTTCTACACACATTTTTGTATCAGACATTAGTCCCAACATTCTGAGGCGTAGCTACTGGCTTAGAAGGTAGGATGCCTGATCAGATCGCTGCCGCTCTTAAATCAGCGTGATGGTTCGATTCCCAGTTTAAACGGTCTTCTTTAATTTCTAACTGCAATAATTGTTTACATGTAACTTGATTGAAAGACAATAAAAACACTAACAGAAAGAAAGTTAGCCTGAGACAGCAGTAAGTTAGTTAAAGTAAGACAGCGATTTTAAAAGGATAACAACAATAGCGAAATACCTCTTTTCGTCTACGCAATCTTTTCAGAATTCCAGGACTATTCAAACGTGAACCAGCATGCTGAAAAGAATTTGTAAGAACAAATTACAAATTAAACAAAACAAAAGCAAACACTAACTAATTATTAAAGTATTGCAAAACTCCCATTACAAATCAAAGCACCAAACGCGGAATATATACTTAAACGCTACGTAAGCATTATTAAAAAATAAATCTGACTTGAGGGGTGCAGGTTCTTCTTTATTATCTGCTTTTTTATCCAAATTTTGTTTCAGATTTGGTTTTCTAGGCCTTCTGCCGACGCAGTGGAATGACTTATGAAATGCTCTGAAACTTATATTTGGAATGCAGCATCTAGAAACTTAATCCCAAGTGTCAAAGTGGTATTACCTAAAACATGGGAGAATAAGGTTTTAAAGTTTGAATGTTAGCTTAAAGACTAATTATTTTATCCAAAAGGAAATCTGAAGAAAACCAAAGTTGTTTGAGAATTTTCGACTTTTTTCAGAATTTAAGAGGAGTTGAGAATAATATACATTTATGTTTCACAACATAAAAAAAAGCAATTGCCTTTGATTTTCAAATCCACAAGGAATGCTATTTAATGAGGAATTTGCAGATTTCGAAACCCTACGGCATATTCATCATGAATTAATAACGTTGATGTTTTCAAGGATTTTAAGTCCAGTAGAGCAAAGATGGGAAAAATTCTGGGAACTAAATTTTCTGGCTAAAGATTTGTGAAAATTTGAAAAGAAAATTGAATTTGAAAAAATCTAAACAAAGAAATAAATAAAGGCTGAGACTGCCAGGAAGTCAACAGCTTCCTGGCAGGCTCAGCCTGCAGAGAGAACAACTGCTCTCTACGAAAGAAAACTAAAACTGAAAGAAAATTACTAATGCACAAACACGTGCTCTGAGAAATCGATAGAGAAGTCCCCTGTAAAGGGACAAACATAAACACTTCTCATAAGAAAGAAAAATTGTATTTGAGTGCATACAGTGCAAGGAAAATGAGCACTGAAAATTTGAAAGAGAACTCCCCTATTAAAGGCACAAAATAGCTATTTTAAAAAAGGCGGAAGTACTAGTCTGCACAAACTTAAATTGAACTTAAATCGAAACTGCACTGCAGTAGTTTATAGACCACAGTTCATAAGAAACTAGTTCATAGTTAAACTCCAACCGTATCGGCTATATATATATACATTTTATGTCAGGACTACCTCTGCAAAATTTGGGCACCGTACCTTGCACATAGTTCAGGACGCAGTGAAGTTTGTATACATATTATGTCGAGTAATGGAACTACAACCCCTACTTGCGATGCTTCGCCAGGACGCTACGCTGTGTGGAATTCGTTGATACGTTCAACTATTGTGTATCAAACCTAATACTATTATGTGGCAAAAGACTAGCTAGCTTTTCTAACATCGAACGTTTAGTTTTATTTTGTAGCTTCCGCTGATCTGCTGTTTTTACTTACAAAGTTCGATTCCTGTCAATTTCCCGTGCGATTTTAAAGGGCGCCGCTTTTATATGTCCAGAAAGTTTGGCACATTCTACTACCAGGATTTCTTCAGGAAAACTTTCCCCTTGCTTGAAAGTCCTACACACCCTGGTTGAAAATTGCGTGAGTTATTTCAGTTTTTCTATTTTGAAAATCTTTTGATCTTTGCCGATTTTTCAACTTTGCCTGGCTACTACTCGTGCCTCGCTCAGTGGAAAAAATTTTCTATTAGATTTTCAGGACCGTCTGGGCATCAGCTTTGACTCGGTATATGTGATATTTAAAAATTTGACAGTAGATTTTTTGAAAAATACCACTTTTTGACCCAAAATTTCGGCGAAGCGAATCTGGTAACAGTAAGAATAGCATAATCAATGTGTTCAATCTGAGCTGAATCCAACGATGTAAAGATTTTGCAACTACGACCTATATTACGTCCGCAATGATTTTTCAAACAATATCCCTTATTTCAGTTGGTTTTTAGCAGTCTTTGATGTTGCCACCTTGATTTGCCTGAGCCAGTGTAAACTCATTGCTGGGAATAGGGAGGAAATTTAAAGTCGAACATAAGCAGTTCATTTTGGGTCAGAATTAGGCGAGATAAAACACACATGAAAACTATTTACAGAGATATACAAAAACAAAGAAAACCGGACATTTTTATGAAGCGCCTCATATGACAGCATTAGTTTAGCAATAAAGGCAAATCTTTACTTCATCAACTACGTGATGCTGCTATTTAATTTATGCAAATTAGTTTAACACGTGAAATAGCTTAGTGAATAATTACAAAAGAATTTGCTCTGTAAATTATCTGGCTTATCGCTGAAGACTGTAGACACATTAAATTCATGACTACAAAAGCGATGGGATGTCCCAATTGTTAAGCATAAACCGATTCACTGTATTTTACAGCAAGCGCAAAAAATGAACAATCAAAATTATGTATGTGGCAGTCTCGTTTTCGGATATTTTCAACATGCGCAAGCATTGATACTTCGGACTTAGTATGCAACGTAGACAGTCCTCACGTCAGAAGAAATGAGAAAACTTGGTAGTGTTTTGGTTGGGTACCGCGTTGTCGAATACATGGAGTGTACAGCTTGTTAGGCTAGTGAACAATCCTATACCGCAAATCTGCTCCTGAATGCTGCTGAAGATCTATCCTAGACAGCTCCTAGACATGTCCCTACAAGCAAATATAGGAGTAGTTTTGCAAGCAGGCTTGCCTACCAATAAAATCCGCCTAATAGTCCATATGAATGGTTTTGTTTTTGTATGGTTTTGGTTAAAAATTTTTAAATGATGGCAAAGAAATTCGCACTCCATTATTTTTCAATGAAACATTATATAAACCAAAACACTTTCTGAAATAGATATGCTCCACTCAAAAATCGTGCATCTTTATTAGTTTCAAATTCTTACCATTGAAGGCCATAGCTAACAGCAAATTAAAGAATTAATAAAAGCAGAAATAACATAAATATGCTAAATATACAAAACATTATGTACCGAATGTGCGAGAAATAACAAAAGGATGAAAATCTAATAAGGAACTTGTTATGATAGCGTTAAACTGTGACAAATGGCAGAATATATCGAAATTATTACTATAGTTTACTGATTCTGAAGTATGCAAATTAGTCTAGTAAATGAGTTCAGTTCAGGTCAATGCTATCAAGTAAGAATTTGTTTTTTAAATTCACTCGCTTATCGGAGAAAATTATACTTTAAAGTCTGATACGAAAATTATATATTTCTGCAGACATGTGTCTTGAACATGCCAATACATAAATTGATATCCATACCCGTGGCCAGAAAACCATCAGGCATTAACTGGGTCTCGAACCCAACAATCGTTCGTTTTCAATACGAACGCTTTGCCAAATCAGCCACGGAGGAACTTCCGAAAAAAACAGCTCCCTGTCAACCCACTAAGAGGCCTCTCTGAGTAGGTAGTAAGGAAATCCTTTGCAAGCAACCATATTTTGGGACTTTAACGGCTGCTTGCAATCCGGTCTAATGTTAGTTTATCCGACCTAGTCGCGGGCAAGTTAAAAGAGTAGAGTTCAAAGTCCAAAAACTCGTTTAACTCAGCAGGCTAGTTAAAGTGAACTGCTCAACTCTTTAACCTTGCGTTCGAAAAGTATTAATTTTAACTCATTTTAACTCACATGACGAAAATGTCCTAGTTTGAAGGAAGATAGATGAAAGATGAAACCGCGTCACTGGGTTATGGAACTATTGGATCAGATCTGGAATCACGGTTGCAAACTTAATTTTGACCGTTTTATATTATGTTTATTCTTTTAGGGTATTGCATAACTTTGAAATTTAACTTCGCGTCGATATATTTTCTGGTCCAAAGAGTTCACAAAAGCAGCATCAGTTTTTGTCTGCGAGACGCCCATTGTACTAAACTTTGAAACTTGGAAGAATCGAAACTTTCGTGCAAAAATGCATGATTAATGCTCGTAATAAAGTGCAAAGCTGTAATATGCAATAGTAATATGCAAAACTCCAAGGGGGAAAGGAGTCTTCTTACAAATAAGACAAGGAAGTGAACAATCTACGTTTTTGCAGCAATTTACCTTCATCTAGAACAGAGGGTCTTTCGAACATGTCACTAAACTATGCAGTAGCAGAAATCACCATGCAGCCCGCAAAAATCCATATAATCTGATTGGCTATTGTTTCCTTTCAGGTTATTTTGAATATAAAAGGTTTCAATCAATCTAAGAACAGAATCCATGGATTTGGGAAACTGAGTTAATTATATTCTACGTCAATCTGAAGACAATATGTTTGCTTTATCATTGAAAAATCCAAAGGTATCAGAATTTATTTTACGTTGTGTCGTGCCAGCCCGCAAAAGTTATGAGAAAGTTATGCCAGCCAAACGGATAAGACATCTGCAGTCTGATAGGTTTTTGGTGCAACTTCTCTAAAGGATGACTGTAGAGTATGTTAAATTCCCGATGATAAACTCATTTACAAATTTTGGTCAAATCACTGCTGAGGTCATGGTCCACCCTCATAGAATCTTGCATCTCAGGTTTGCTAGAATTATAGAATTTCTTGGGGCCAGAACGAAGCTATCAATTAAAACTCTCAAAATCATATCAAAACTAATACAAAACATGATCCGGTTCAGACTCGGTTAATGAAGCTAATAAAGAAATAAAAATATGCAAATTACTAAGTAAAAATTAAAGCGGAATGAAGAAAGCAATAAAATGCAAATTCTAAATATCCGAATCTTACCATAAAAGGCCGTATCAGAAATAGCAGATAATAAAAGAATGTTTCGAAATAAAATAAAAATATACTAAATATACACAGGAAACTTATTTACAGAATATACAAAATAATAAAAAATATGAAATTTTCAATAAGAAATTGTTGATGATAGCTAAATCTGACAGTAAAAGTATATTCTAATTTTATCCGTCTTATTAGCTGTTATTCAGATATGCAAATCAGTCTAGCAGAAAAATTCAGCTCTATAGAATTACTGGTAATTTCGCCTTCTAAATTCGCTCGCTTACGGTAGGAGATAGCGAATGCACTAGAATATGATGAAAGCTCTGCATCTTGCATTTTGATTAAGGAAGTACGTGAAATGACAACGTCCTGTGTCCAGAAAAATCGGGCATCCTTTCGCAGTAGGTTTCGAACCTACAACTAAGCTTCTGCCTCCCGTACCACTTTGCCTATGCACCCGTAGATGACGTACGAGAACATCGAGCTTGTAAGAGTTCAGACTCTTTGTGATTTTACCTACTGAACTCTCATTAGAGACTGAATGCTTTTGTCTAAAGTCACAGATTTTGGTAATTTCTACGCAATATTACATTGGTCGGTATATATAGATGGTAATAATAATAGACCAAAGTACAGATTTCTCTTTCAATGTGTTACAAAGAGATTCTGGTTCGAAGCAAAAAGCCTTGAAACTTTGGATGATCAGAGTTTCAAATTCAAGGACAACCTGAGAAAGGACGTGGCGCGCTTAGGATTGGTCCAACTGGTTAAGAAATACTGATTAAATTAAAGTTAAATCATTTTCAAATCCACAAGGAATGCTATTTAATGAGGAATTTGCAGATTTCGAAACCCTACGGCATATTCATCATGAATTAATAACGTTGATGTTTTCAAGGATTTTAAGTCCAGTAGAGCAAAGATGGGAAAAATTCTGGGAACTAAATTTTCTGGCTAAAGATTTGTGAAAATTTGAAAAGAAAATTGAATTTGAAAAAATCTAAACAAAGAAATAAATAAAGGCTGAGACTGCCAGGAAGTCAACAGCTTCCTGGCAGGCTCAGCCTGCAGAGAGAACAACTGCTCTCTACGAAAGAAAACTAAAACTGAAAGAAAATTACTAATGCACAAACACGTGCTCTGAGAAATCGATAGAGAAGTCCCCTGTAAAGGGACAAACATAAACACTTCTCATAAGAAAGAAAAATTGGATTTGAGTGCATACAGTGCAAGGAAAATGAGCACTGAAAATTTGAAAGAGAACTCCCCTATTAAAGGCACAAAATAGCTATTTTAAAAAGGCGGAAGTATAGTCTGCACAAACTTAAATTGAACTTAAATCGAAACTGCACTGCAGTAGTTTATAAGCCATTGATCGTATTGCACAGAAAAGTATACACCCCTTCAAAAAATCCCGGCGCCGCTACTGGGTGCCCCCAAAATTTTCGTCCAACTTTACGCCCCCCAGATTTTATTGACTTACCCTCCCCAACTTTCGGCTACCCCCCCCGACGATTTTTGCACCCAAAAAGTTAGAAAATTTTGGCTAAAAAATGGTACTTTTTGAAAACATATTCTCTAATTTTGGCTTAAAATCGCTTTAAAACGGTGCAAAACGCCTTAAACGTTAAAAATAAGCTTTATTTTGAAGAAAAAAGTTTAAATTACAGAAAAGTTTGAATTTTCTATCCATTTTTCGAAATTTCTGATGTCCGAATCCTGAGGGGGTGGGGGGTACCCCCATCACATTTCAGGGGTCGACACCAAAATCCCAAGGTTTACACCACTCCCAAGACCCAAAGTTCCAGGGAAACTATGCACTAGCGTAGCCAGAAAAAATTTGCGGGAGGGGTATGCAAAAATGTTGCGGAGGTCGAAACAGGGCAGACCTTTGACCTCAAAAACGTTCACGACCGAAATTCGAATTTTGGCTGCTATTTATATACTAAGGGAAAACCCTGGGCAACCCATACTGTGCATGTGACATGTCCTGACTGTACGCTATTCATACATACATAGAAGTTCCCAGTCGGACCGGACCTCTGCGCGTTCCTGGGGTGTGCGAATTTTTTTGTTAAAATTTTAATAATTAAAAAATCACTTTTGTATTGTGTTGCTGAAGCCAGAACAGCAGCAAGAGCAAAACTAACGCCAAACTAGAGCTCAGCGACCTCGACAACCCTTATAGCCGTTGTTTTTGAGGTTCCCTGACACTTCTGGGAGTCCAACCTGATAACCAGCCGGACCTGAACCGTCCGACGGTAAACGTGATCCCACAAGTCAGTATTAGCCCATAGTTACCTAAAAACTATTGCCAGATTTGAATTCTGCGCACTAGAAAACCCCCTGGGACGTCTTTTTAGCCACTTCGGACTCTAAAGTTGGTACCTGGATGGTCCGGCAGGAGTCACGTGACCATGGGTCACATCCCTCCAACATTAGTGCGCTCTATTCAAAACCAATGAGAAAACGTTGCTAGCTGATCTCTGGGATTCGATCCGCCACTGATTTTTTTGTTAACGGGTAATTTTTTTGTGAAACCGTTACTCCGAATTTCGTCTACTGCAACTTACTGGTATGTACGTCGTACAGCCGCAAAACTGGGGTGATTTAAAGCTTAGCCCAAGACCTATCCATGTGTCCTCAAAGTAATCGATTAGGTTTAGTTTTGCGAAAGTTACAACCAAAAAGCCAAATTTTGATTGTTTTGTTAACCTTGCTATATATAGCAAGGAATCCATGTAAATTTATGTAGGCCTGAGTTAGTAGGTACCGGCCTGACGTTTCTTGTACGCTGTATATATGTATATAGTTGCGCAGAGAACTTACTTCTGAAATATTTTGGTTACAAATCTTTATCCCTTTAGAACTTTATGCTCATAGGTGTACCACCTGTTTGGGTTGGGGGGGAAGTAAAAAGTCCAAATTTGACTTGGAGGGGTCTCAAAAATTGGAAATTTTCAAAAACAACTGTACCCAAACTGTACCTTAATTTTTTCAGCTAAAACTGGCTAAATTGCAAACATCTTTACAAAAATTTTGCATTTTTCTCTTGTTTGGACCCAATTTTAGGGGGGGAGGGGGGTCTGAGCTCGCCTTGGGGGGGGGGGGGAGTAGTCGAGGTCGGGTATGGCGAGGAGGGGGGTTTGCCAGAGAAAAGACAGGACAAGCATCTGAAGCCTGTGGTGAAGGAATAAGGAACTCATAACTGACAACAACGATAGTTAATCTAAGTTTAGTTCAGTGTTTTAAGAATTCAGTTTAGTTTTGTTGTGCATAAATTCAAATTGATGAATTCAAATACTCGAATTTATACAAACTAAAAAATCTGTTTGCTAGCCACGAAGGTGTTAGTGGCCTGGTTTGTTAAATAAAGCTATAAAAGCAGGCATCTATGTGGGGTTGAATTTCACAAAAACAAAACATCACAGCTAGCAGAGACCAAAATTGCCAGCTTGACACAAAACCTTAAGGTGGTAGTACCCGGGTAGACTTTGAACAAACACTGTGAACTAAAAACTTAACGAATCAGCCTAAAATTTGGAACATTTGTTCATTTACACATTAAAAGCTTTGAATTTAAATATCTCCTTCAAACGTCTATGAATTCATTTGAAATTTTGCTAGCTGGCTTTATTAATTAAAAGGCTCAGGCTCAAGCCGTTTTTCATTTTTTTATAAAAGTGAAAGTTTTGTTGTTAGCCTATTTGGAAATATTGTGAATTCAATTTCTTGCTTATTGTTTTGTTTTTCTGCAAACAAAGAGAACGGCCTGAGCGTATACGGACACAAAACATATCTGCAAAATTTGGTCAAGTTTGGTTGAAGGAAGCACCGACGAGAAAATCCAAAACAAAAAATTTGTAATTTTTCATTGTTTGCTTTGGTTTTGGGCATTTGCAAAGCTTTCAATCAATTGCATAGTGTGTTTTGTTAAATAATACATATAAATAATATAATGACAGCCACTAAAACCCAATATGTTTAATTCTTGGGTAAAGTGTTATTACTTTACATTGTGTGCCCAAACGGTCAACGTAATTTTGCCATTTATTCAACCGCCAGTATTTTTTGATAGGAACTACGTACAGAAGAGATACGCACATTTTAAAGCTCTCTTTGTGCTCTTTCACGTGGTCAAGTCAAAGCTTTCATATAAAGCTTAATTAAAATTTTGACTATTTGCGCATGCGCAAACCCATGATGGTAGCCAGCTAACTATGTGCTCTCTCTGACACCAAAAGTTTGTGCAAAGATAAACTGCCGGTTCACATAAATTTTTGTTAAGATTGAGTCATCATACCAAGGTTATGTAGAAAATCCCGCTAGTGGTACTACCAAGCGTACATAATACATAAGAGTATGACAGCTCTCATGCCCTATGTATAATAAGCGTTACACATCGCACGCTAACGGCTGATCCCCCCCGCAAATTAGACCCCCAGTGACCCCAGTGACCCTACCCCGAGCTTTAGAACACAAACATATCGGGCGAATTTGTTTGAAGTGAAGGTTCCAATTTGCGGGGGGGTCAGCCGTGCAGAGGATGTGTCACCCTTATAATGCATAGAGTATGACAGCTGTCATATTCTTATGTATTATGTACTCTTGGTACTACCACCTTAAGTTGCTCACGAAAACATTTTGAGACTGGAAAGTAGTAGTACTCGTCTTGCCGATGCAAACCTTTAAAGTTTCCCTCAGTATTGTGGTTGAGTGGCAAAGGACAAAATACTGCATATTTATAGGTTGTCATTATACATTAACAAGGGTACACAATCTTGAGGGGTCCTGTACTTGTTTTAGCCCAAATCCTACCTGCCCTTGTACCTTATCCCAAATTCGGGGAGAGTACGAACAGAAAATTATCTAAAAAACTGCCAGTTTTGCAAATTTGAAGCGAAAATTATCTCAATGTTAAAGCTGTTTTAGAGCAAAATAAGCAGTTTTTGGCTATTCTCCTGGGAATGTTTTGAAATTTTAAAAGCTTTTGCCTATCTTGGTTAAAATTTGCTAAAATAAAATTTTTAGTTTAACCTACCTTTCCTGGCGCTGTTCCTTGTCCCTTGGCTCCGATTTTGCTAGCCCTTGTACCGAGCCTCTAATTTTGGAGGAGTCCCGTTCCCCCATACCCCACTTGTTAAAGTGTGGTTGTCATTTTTGCGCTCTTGCATAATAGAATTCATCTTACTTCTTAGGCTGTGTACGATGACGTTCAGATCGGCTCAGCTGAGGAGACGGCTCTAAACAAATAAGAGTCAACAATAATGTTTCTATAGAGCAATGAAAATTGGACTTTAGATGGAGTACGCGAAATGATATACGTATAGTTTTGGTTGACAATTAACAGAATGCGTGTTTCTAAATATGCAGTAGCAGTACGGTGAGGTGGAAAAAGCCTGGTCTTGATAGCACCTTGCGGTCTGATTGCCGGACAGAACCCAACTAGATCCCTTCCTGGTGGCAACGAATGGCTCTCACCGTAAACGTTCCTCTAAAATATCTAGCTTTGCTATTCTAAGTCAAAAACTACTGCTTAGAAAGTAAAAACCCTTTTAGTGCCGCAGTACTTACCAACAGACATTAATGAATCCGGTTCGACAGAAGCTGGGACTATTGATGCATCAGGATCTTCAAGTGAGTCAGTGCTGAACTCAGGCAATGTCAATGCAGGCTCCGAGCCTAAGCTCAGCTGTTGAATTGGAGAGAGAGTGACGGAAGAGAAATAGGAGACGTTCGTTCTCACTACTGGGACTGGGGCCAGGGAGGTATGCATGGAGAAGGATCCCCCGCTCGAGACTCCATAAAACGAAAGGTTGGTTTGTAGTATAGCCGCGACAAGACCATATAGTTTTGCTTCTAGCGTTTTCCTTACATGTGAATTAGAAAACAACAGTAAAAACTTTGTAACAACGAAATTGCAACAACAAAACAAGAGAAGTTGCAAAAACAAAAATACAAGTAGAAACTAAGGAAACGTCGCGAACCGGTGGGGTTCTGATACAGGTGGATGCGGTGGGCGTACAAGCAGAAGAGGTGGAAGATGCGAGCTGAGACAACTTCCGGTCAAAAACGTTCTTCGTCCACTCAGCAACTTCAATCAGATTCTTCAGCACGTAATGATCCAGCTCCAACGAGTCCAAGTTGGACATCAGCGTCTGACTGGACTCCTACCAACTGCATATCTCTTCCGACATTGTCTAAACAAAAAGCAACAAATATTAACATGAAACTTGGTCTAGATTAAACGATTAACTTGGTGCAAAAATTCAGCCTTGTTGTGGTGCCCAATTCAGCCTTGTTGTGTTGCCCACAGGAATGGCAACACATTGTTATTGGTCTGTGCTTCTTATTATTATCCGTGTTCCCCCTAGATCTCGCGATTGGGAAGGGGTATTAAGGTGGTTGATACCTCATATTAAACCCTTTCCTAGGCGGTTGGTCAGGCGTAGTGGCGACCCGGTACGACTCAGGGATGAAGTACTCGATACGCTGATGTTTGGCAAAGAATGTGTACTTTATGTATATGCGAGTGAGCGTACCCCTATTTCGACTGGGTATTTACATTGCGGGGGTGGATCACTGGGGTCCAGTTTGCAGCGGGGGTCAGCTGTTAGCGTTTAAAGGATGTGTCAAGCTGATCGCTGATAATACATAGAGTATGCGAGCTGTCATCATTTCAACGTCGTTATGTACTTTTGGTTCTATTGAATCCTATTAAATTCTTAAAATAAATTAATCTCCAGTTTTGAAATGAACCGTGAATCTGGTTAACGATCTGGTTAAGGTTTAATTAATTTGTTTAGTGTCAATATTATCATTAGTTCAGTTGGCTACTGATAACCACTAGCTCGCTATGCTCCGTTCAACCCTTGTGAAAATTACTGACGAATGTAGACTGCAACTGGTGTTAAATTTAATAAAGCAGGACAATGCAGAATGCATTGAAAATTATAATTTCAGGACAACACTGCGCATATAAAGTTCATTCTAATTAATTAATATTTATATACGTTGTAAGCAAATTTGTTTTTCAAATCTAACAAGATTTGTTTGATAAAAACATCTAGTTTCAAATCTTATCAAACTATTAATTCGCCAGAACAAAGAGGACAAAGACAACGTTAAACAGCTGAATGAAAATTAAGTAAGGATAAGGTACAGCTAAGCATTTACAATATTTACAACAAAATAAACTAAAATTGACGGCATATAAGGGCCGTGATAATAGCAATAGATTGACAGAGGTAAACAAATTTCACAAATTTTGGTTTTAAGACGTTCATTGTTCAAGAGAATATATGCAAATGAGTTTTTCGGAAATTTCCAAATCCTGGTTCACCGAGTGATGTTAGTACTGACAAGAAAGACATTTATTTATGCAAATAAATTTGACCAAACGCACAAAGTATTTTCAGCGATTGTGTAGACGTAATTTGACAGTTTAGCTATCAACTGTTAAGACTAGTGTTTGGGTAGAAGATGACAGTGTTGTAAAACTTGGGGCTGAAGTTTGGAAATGTATTGGTGGGGTAGCGCGTTGTCGCGTACTTGAAATGTACAACACAAGACTACACAAGACAGCTATAGACAATCATTGGAGTTAGACAGATATTCGATCCTTTACTATACAAAAGAACAAAGAACTAATAATAAGAACTGAACTCCTTTCCGCGGATGTAGAAAAATTCAGGAGAAACTAATGTTAACGGATGTTTTCAGGGCTATTAATCTATAATAATAGTTTACGTTTGCACTTGCATGGGGAACGAGACTAGATAGACTACATTTTACAGCAAGCAGAAAAATGCAACTAACAAAGTTATGCATACGGCATTTGCGTTCTCATTTTCGAATTACTACAGCATGCGCAAACCTAGATACTTCGGACTTAGTATACAGCGCAGACAGTTCTCACGTTAGAGGAAAAAAGTTGGCATTTGGCAATGGTTTGGTTGGGTACCGCGTTGTCGCATTCATGAAGTGCACAGCTTCTTGGGCTAGCGAACAATCCAATTCCGCAAAACCGCAAAAAAAGGACGGGAAAGAGAACGCTGCTAAAGACTTCCTAAGCTAACAGAGCTCCAAAGTTTTGGCATAGGAGGTGACATAGGATTATTGTCTTTCAAGAGATTTTAGTTTCAAGAGATTTAGATAAAAATAGTATGTTGCCTATATTGCATAACTGTCTTGCGTGAACATGCGTGTAGCGTATGATGCTGAATGATTTGGTGAGCAGATGAAAGCTTTGGTTTCAGTCGGCGGACAAAAATAGTTCTAGTTTGTAATAGCGCACAGAAAATAATTTCAGTTATAGTTTCAGTTTCGGTCCATTCAAAAGATGATTATGATTTCTTAACCTTTCGAAAGTAGTAATCCATAAATTGATGGTTATTTAAACTCCCACTGCAGAATATTAAAGAAATTGCTGCTTCGTTTAAAATACTCATGTTTTGAACAAAGACTCCAATTAATTTCAGTCTAACTGTGTCTTTGCTCAAAGTAGTGTCAATTCCAGTCGCCAGTAGGAAGTATTTTCAGCCTCAGTGGCTAAAACTGAAACATGTACAACCTGAACCTTTTTAGTTTCAGTGGATGAAGCATCACTGGTTCAAAAATCTCAAAATTAAAAAAACAAAACCACAGTTGTTTTAGACACCGAAATCAAACCTTGCTGTGCTTATGTTTTAGGTATCTAATATGTCGTATCTAATGTGTACTCTTGGTGCACTCCATGGCTAATGTGTACTGTTGGTTTTATCAGGTGGTTTATCGAGCTTGAGATTATCTCGACATTAACTCAAGATTAACTGCAGAGTATCTTCACCGAGCATTGCCCTAACTAAACCTAGAGATAATCGAGAGTTCGAGATTTTAAAAGAGATGAATATCCGGATATTTTTTGTATCCGAATGTCCGTTTACATTTCAGGCAAAGTAATGAAGAACTAACAAATTTTGGACGAACTATTATTTTCCTATTAAACCTAATCCTAAACTATTATCCAAAAGACTCTGAAAATTTTCTGAAACCAAGGTTATAGCTTGGCTTAATGATGGGAACTCACGCAGCGCAGGGAAACTAGGTAGAATATTGAAATTTAAGTGCGAAATCTAAACATTAGGCAGATATCTGGCTATGAAAAAAAATAAGGAAATATGCGGCAACCTCATTTCAGTAGTCCCTAATTCGTTTAATCACACTAAATCAGCTATTCTAATGGAAACCCAAAACTAGCTTTCTGTTAATAATTGTAAGGAATGATGAAACTCTTCTTTGTCAGTAAAAGAAGGTGGCTGAGCTGTGCCAAAGCTTATTTCTATAATCGACAAAAGTCACTACCCTTCCAATCCATGGTCCCATGTTGTAAATACGCCCAACTGCTCAGCATTTGAACTAATCCCTACTTTAAGTGAAGTGAATGATGAAAAACTAAAGAAAAGCAAAAAATTAAAATTGAAAGGAAATGACCAAGAAGTGGAAAAGTAAGTAAGTTTCACAAAACTAACATTCTTCCAAAGGAGGCCGTCTGTAACAGGCCAATGAAAACTGGATTAGTTAAAGTGATATAAAAATACTTTATATTTGAAGAAAACTGCAGAAATAAGGAAGCTGGGAGTTTTCACGAAGCGCTACCTATGACTGCATTACTTTAGCAATAAAGGCTAAATTTGATGACATCACCTACACATTTGATTGTGCAAATTAGTTTAACACGTGACGTAGTTTATTAGAACAATTATTAAATAATTCGCTTGCTACATTCGATGGTTTATCACTGGAGATTGTAAAAAATTCCATATAAATTCCAGAAAATTCCATATAAATTGCTTAAGATTGTTAGGTTACTGAAATTACCCTGTACTTGTATTGTTTGAGCTGATTGTGCAATTGGAATTTAAAAAACTTGGACACGAAAAATACCGCGCCCAATGGTATTCAAACGCACGGACTTTCGTTTCCAGTGCGAACGCACTGCAAATTCAGCCACGGATGAGCTAGGAAGAGTGCAGGTACTCAGAGCAGCCTGCCTTTTATCTCATGTCTGTTGGAATGCAATCTGATTGGATGTTTCTTACATGCACCCCTATTTATCAATAAAATTACGACATCTTCCAAAACGGAGGAGGATTGCCGTTTTCTGGTCGGAAACGCAGTAACTTAATTACATATAAATAAGATAAAAACCAAAAGATGAGGTGCGTTTTTACATTAACAGGCATTAATGAGGTTAGTTTGCATTTAAACACGTGATGTGATAAAACACCATCACCTTGCGATAAAACGGGTTTTCAGTTCAATGTGGTGATTGTTTAAATTTCTTTCGAAGCGTGTTTAAATCATTTCGGAACAGTAGAGGACTCGCTTGGAAATAACCACTCACAATTGTCAAGAATTAATGTAGTACTTTTTGTCGTTCTTGCGCTTTCAAAAAATCGCAATCGCACAAGGTTTCTGCTTCGGTGGCTGCGACCCGCCTGCCGGCTAGGGCTTGGATGCCGGAGTTGGCACGACGCAAGCTAAGTTACTGTATAATTTTTATTTTGTAAATGACCTTCAAAATGACATACTTGGCATGGAGCGTGCACAACGTCCCTCTGTCTCTATTGTGCATAATAAAATATTTCTACTTAATATTTTAAAATATCGTAAAAATTGGCCTATTAATTAATTGTAAGCAGAATAGCTTCACTTAAACCCACGCAGAAACAATGCCACCCGTATAGGTAGAATGGATTCCGGCCGCAAGTATTGTATGCCGCCCGCAAGACAACAACTGCAATGCTATGCAACTCCTCACTTCGTTTCACTACAATACATGATGCCACAATTCTTTGGTTCCAGCTGGCACCGGACAACCACTTGCCATCAAATAGAAATGGTACTGCAGCCGTACATCCCCCTGATTGTATATTGTAACTATCCAATGTTTTCAAGGAGCTATCTGTTAATGAGGGGAAGCCCTTGAGAATGGAGCCAAATAGTACACGGTTGGGTTTGGGTTTGGATTTGGGGTTGGGGTTAGCGCTGCAATGTGGTGAAAATAGCCATTTCTACTTTAGAAAGCTGGGTTACTGTATAATTTTTATTTTTGTAAATGACCTTCAAAATGACTTACTTCGCATGGTGCGTGAACAGCGTCCCTCTGTGTTTATTGTGCATAATAAAATATTTCTACTTAATATTTTAAAATATCATAAAATAAATATGACCTATTAATTAATTGTAAGCAGAATAGCTTTGCTTAACCTCACGCAGAAACAAGGCAACCCATATAGGTAGAATGGATTCCGGCCGCAAGTTGTATCCCCCTCCCCAACCTCGCGAGCAAACGCACAAATCATTTTCAGCGATTGTATAGACGTTTTAGCAGTTTAGTTATCAACTGTTAGGACTTAGGACTAGTTTTGGGGGGGGACGTTCGCAGTGTTGTTAATTTCACTGAATGTCTTTACATCCGTTTGATCCTCTTTGCATGGAGAAAAGTTTAGTTCTTTCGTTATGGATTGAAAGTCTATCTTACTCCAATGAACGTGACTACACAAGACTCGTAGCTTGTCTTTTGTTGTCTTGTGCTGTACACTTCAAGTACGCCAGAACGCGGTACCCAACCAATACGCTACCAAACTTGTCTCGTAACTTTTACAACACTGCGAACTTCCACCCAAAAACTAGTCCTAACAGTTGATAACTAAACTGCTAAAACGTCTATACAATCGCTGAAAATGATTTGTGCGTTTGCTCAATTTATTTGCATAAATAAATTCCTTTCTTATCAGTACTAACTTATTTCCGAAAATTTCCGAAAACTTATTTGCATATATTCTCATTGAACTAGGAATGAGCTTTAAAACAGAGATTTATGATGTTTGTTTACTTCTATCAATCTGCTGCAATTATCAGAGCCTTTATATGCTATAGGTTTCGGTTTACTAAATGTTGTTTCGTAACTATTTGCAAATAATTATCTGTTCACTACTTAATTTTCATTGTTCTCTTTAATGTTTTCTGCTTTGTCTTTTAGTTCTGCCTTATTAATAATTCAAATAATATTTACGACTTAAAAATGAAAATTTGGAAACTAAGTAAATATTAATTAATTGGAATGAACGTTGTCTGTACAGTGTTGTAATGGAATTATCATTTTTAATGCATTATGCACAATGTCATCATTATTCATCACAGTTCAAGTGCGCGACAAGGCGGTACCCAACCAATACACTTCCAAACTTCACCCCCAAGTTTTCCAGCACTGCTATTTGTATCTTATCATTATTTAATTTTCATTCATCTGTTTTAACGTTTTCTTCTCTGTCCGCTTTGTTTTGGCGAATTAATAATTTGATAGCATTTACGCAAATTTGCTTACAACGCAAATATTAATTAATTGGAATGAACGTTGTCTGTGCAGTGTTGTCCTGGAATTGTCATTTTTAAATGCATTATTCGTCATGCTTCATAAATTTATACCTGTTGCGGTCCTATATTCCTCAGTAATTTTTCACAGCAAAACATTGCAGATGGAGAAATTATGTTACTTATTCCAAATTTTCTTCAATATCATAAACACTATGCTCAAAATGGCAATTTCAAAAATTAGTAACTGGTTTAGCTCTTCATATTCACTAGTTTTCCCCGTAGTCCCACACCTCAGTTGTATTCGTGAGCAGGGGTAACGCTAGACAAAATTTGCTAATGCAATCGGGGTGTAGGCAAGGCTACAATCAGAGTAGAAATGGCTTTTTCACCATATTGTAGCGCCAACCCCAACCCCAAACCCAAACCCAACCGCGTACTAATTGGCTCCATTCTCAAGGACTTCCCCTCATTAACAAGCTCCTTAAAATATTGGATAGTTACAATATACAATCAGGAGGATGTACGGCTGCAGTACCATTTCTATTTGATGGCAAGTGGTTGTCCGGTGCCAGCTGGAACCAAAGAATTGTGGCATCATGCATTGTAGTGAGACGAAGTGAGGAGTTGCATAGCATTGCAGTTGTTGTTGTGGCATACAATACTTGCGGCCGGAATCCATTCTACCTATACGGGTGGCATTGTTTCTGCGTGAGTTTAAGTGAAGCTATTCTGCTTACAATTAATTAATAGGATAATTTTTACGATATTTTAAAATATTAAGTAGAAATATTTTATTACGCACAATAGAGACAGAGGGACGTTGTTCACGCTCCATGCCAAGTATGTCATTTGGAAGGTCATTTCAAAAATAAAAATTATACAGTAACTTAGCTTGCGTCGTGCCAACTCCGGCATCCAAGCCCTAGCCGGCAGGCGGGTCGCAGCCACCGAAGCACAAACCTTTTTGAAAGCACAAGAACGACAAAATGTACTACATTAATTCTTGGCAATTGTGAGTGGTTATTTCCAAGCGAGTCCTCTACTGTTCCGAAATGATTTAAACACGCTTCGAAAGAAATTTAAACAATCACCACATTGAATTGAAAACCCGTTTTATCGCAAGGTGATGGTGTTTTATCACATCACGTGTTTAAATGCAAACTAATCTCATTAATACCTGTTCATGTAAAAACGCACCTCATCTTTTTTATCTTATTTACATAAAAGTAAAGGTAAAGGTAACCCCCGGAAAATTCTCCAACCCTGGTCAGGGTCTAGGGTGCCGGTGCTCATCCCCGGATACACAGCCCTTGAGCCAGGAGTGTCACCTCGAATGATGACTACAACCGTGGAAAAGGGGCCAGCTCCTCAAGGCAGACGCCCTACACGGTCTCCTGTTACCTTCCCACATAAGCGGTACCCATTTACCGACCAACTAAGGATGGATAGCTGGGTTGGCTAGAGCCCACGGCGAACCGATATGTGCTTAGTCCCTTGCTCAAGAGGATTTGTGAAAGCCTTGTGGCAGCGGGGATTCGAACCTCGGACTATCGGGTCCAAAGACGAACGCCTTAACCACTCGGCCGGCACGGTATCTTATTTATATGTAATTAAGTTACTGTGTTTCCGACTAGAAAACGGCAATCCTCCTCCGTTTTGGAAGATGTCGTAATTTAATTCCTAAACAGGTGTGCATGTAAGAAACATGCGATCAGATTGCACTCCAACAGGCATGAGATAAATGCAGGTTGCTCTGAGTAGCTGCACTCTTCCTAGCTCATCCGTGGCTGAATTTGCAGTGCGTTCGCACTGGAAACGAAAGTCCGTGTGTTTGAATATCGTTGGGCGCGGTATTTTTCGTGACCAAGTTTTAAACATTAAACGAATTAGGGACTACTGAAATGAGGTTGCCGCATATTTCCTTATTTCTTTTTCATAGCCAGATATCTGCCTAATGTTTAGATTTCGCACTTAAATTTCAATATTCTACCTTGTTTCCCTGCGCTGCGTGAGTTCCCATCATTAAGCCAAGCTATAACCTTGGTTTCAGAAAATTTTCAGAGTCTTTTGAATAATAGTTTAGGATTAGGTTTAATAGGAAAATAATAGTTCGTCCAAAATTTGTTAG